>LN483885.1:32210-97842 GCA_900002565.1 Culicoides sonorensis
TCATTTAACAATAAGAGAATCAAACAAAAGTTCATGTAATATAAAGTCAAATGAAATTAAAAGTTAAAATTGTGATGAAATTTTAATAGAAAATTTAATTAAAATTGAGTTAATTTTGTATTATTTTCTTTTTAATTTTAAATAATACTAAAAATTATCAAGTGAGCAAAATCTTTGAAAAATGTGAATACTTTTTATTGTTTGAAAAGAAAAAATATTAATAATAAAATATAAAATTAAACAAATATTTATTTTTATGGTGATGAAAAATAAGATATATGGATTTTAAATTTAACACAATTGGATGAATTGTATTTGTGAATTTAATTTTAATAAAAAAATATATTTCTTTTGAATTTGAATTAAGAAAAAAGACAATGAAGATTAAATATTTGTTTGGATGATAAAAGTTTTGATACAAATATAACAAAATAACAACAAACAAAAAAGAATTTCAATTGTCTATTAAAATAAAAAGAAGAAAAAAATTATAAAAATATCGAGGAATTATTATAATACAAAATATATGAAAAGTTTGTTTTTGTTTGTGACTTAATTTAAAATACACCAAAATAAGATATTTTATTGCATGATATTCAATGATGTGAGTTCAATTTTTATTATTTCGTCAGAGCAATTTTTGGATAAAAATTTAAAGAGTGTCTATTTTAAGCCTGCTTTCATATCATCATTCATCTCTTTAATTTGAATACCACCAAAAATTGGCTGACTGTGTCAATTTAAATTTCATTGCCTCAAGGAAAATAAGTTAGATTTTTTGTTCAAATGAAAAATCCAAAATTTTCCAACAACACAAAAAAAAAAGTTAAAATACTTCCTTAAAAAAAAAAAATTTGTTCAGTACAAATCCATTGAATACATCAAAATAGGCCTACTCAGATAAAATATATTATTTGCAATTATTAAATTTTTTCTTCCAACATCACAAGCAACAATGTTAATTACAAAACTTTTTAACCATATATTTCGTAAATACAGCTTATCCGGTCGCAAAAATATTTTATTTATTCTATAGAACAAAAAATAATAATAACGAATTTTCCTCGCATTTTCCTCAAACACACAAAAAAAATATATGTGTAATAAGAATGTGATCAACGTTTTGACTTTATAAATTTATTTTTTTTGCTTCAGAATGACAAAAAAAAAGTTTTTAAATGAAATACTTTATGTTTTAAAATTAAATATATTTATTGTTGTATGATGTAGCATTCAAATTCGTAAATGGTTTGAAAAATTATTTTCATATATGATGATGAATATTTTTTTTAAGGCAAAATTTAATGAAAATAATAATAAAAAGTTTTCCATTAGAGAAAAAAAAAATAATACACGATAAAAAAATGCGAAACAATGAAAAGTATTTAACTTTTAGGTTTGGAAAATTATTTGAGGGAGTTTGTATACGTTCATGTCCTTAAATTTAAGTTGTTGTGATAAAAATGTTAAATGCAATGAAACTGAAATTATTTTAAGAATTGTTGAGGAGTATAAATATAAAATCAACTTATAATAAATGAATTCCTGATTATTCAATATTTTTTGAACAAAGCTTTATGATTCATAACTGTTGAAATCCAATAAGAATGAAGGACAAGGTCAAAAATCTTAAATTTTTCTACCCAAATAAATAAAATTAAGTTATAATTCAATTAAATATGAGATAAACAAGATGAATATAATTTAATTTATCATGTATTTGATCAATTATGCCAATTCATCAATCATTTTGAACTTGACTGATATTGTTTTTGGCTTAATTTTTTTTTCAAAATGTTCTTTAAGTGTTGCACTAAAAATTTGTCAAGTTCAGTGCTTTAAAAATGTTTCTTTTAATTTTAATTTCAATTTAATTCAATTCAACACACGATTATTCTAACATGTTTTGGCTGGTTTTTTTTTTTATTTAATATTATTATTTTAACCATTGAATACATTAAATGGACAGTGACTGATTTTGTTTTAATATTGACGGTCATGCGTATATTTAAGAGATTTTGAAACAAAAAATATTATATACAAACAATGATAATGTTCTTTTTCTTTTAAAGTTTTTATTTTTGCAAAGTCCCACACAATACTTCAATACTTTTGAAACAGAAATTACACTTCATAAAAGTCGAGTTAACACAGTAGGTGTAACATTTAAAGATAATAATTATTAAAGTTAAAGAAGTTAAAGTTTTGTTTTAAAAAATTGACAAACAATGAAGATAATAATCATAATAATAAATTTTATGACAATCAACTTTATTCAATTAGGCGAAATATTAAACATGCTAAATCTTAATTGAATCATTTGCTATTTTTCGTGGGTCATCCAATTAGTGTCGTTCTGAATAAAAAGAATAACAATAATAATAATGGAATTGTCATGAAATGAAGTCAAAGAGTGTCAAAAAACTTTAACAATCATGTTAAAAATAATTTAACATGAACGCTTGGTCATCAAACATGAATCGTGATAAAAATATATAAATTATAATTTTATTCTGTAACCTAGTTCTTGTAATTTGAGACTTAATATCATATCATGAAGAAGACTTACAAGTGATATTTTTATGTGAGAACCCATAGATGATTTAATTAACGTTTTAACATGATTATTATTTATTGTTTTTTGTAGAATGACGTATTTTTATGTTTTTATTTTCTTTCATAGAGATACCACCCAACACAAAAATATTAATCCATAATATTTTGTCAATCATATCGGAATCAAACTGTTTTATGAGTTATACTCAAAAAAAAAAAAAGTTTTTAGTAAATCAAAGTTGTTTTTCATTCATACATGTGTAGAATGATATAAATCAATAAAAGTGTTGTCAATAAAAATAGCAATAAAATTTAAATAACCCAAAAGATGATCATGTATGTTTTATTTTATACACGTGTGAATCAAGTGTAAGTTGTGGTTGCAGATTTATTTCATTGTACAGTGGGTTTAGCAAGTCAATCATGGCTTATTAACGTTCTATTCTGACTTTGTCACTCGTATTATTTTGAAAGTAAATGTGAGTAAATTTTGAATTTGAATTATTGAACAAAAGAGCAAATAAATTGAACCCACTGTATCTTCTCATAACACATCATATAAATATAAATGAATATAAAAAAAATATAATTCAACTTGACATTGTGTGTTCTGCTTATATTTTCATTATTATTAGTATTTTGTTTTTTTTTTGACGAGGACTAGTTGTATACCGAATAAAAAATTATTTATGACATAAATCGAGATGAGCTTTTGATGTCGTCTCATCATGTTCTGGTATACTTTTGAGCATCATGTTTATGATACATAAAATAAATTCTCGAATTTCATGTTGGTATACAACACTTTTATAGATAAAAATAAATACAAGTATCAAATTTTATTGTTATGATTATCATTATTATTATCAAACGACATTTAATAGAAAAAAAGTATCAAATGATTATTATAAATAATAACTTTTTCATATAAATTCAATAAATGAAATGCAACTCGTACGATTTTGTCTCGCATCTTAGCGTTTCCTAATTGAACTTAATGCTTGTTAAAATTTATAGATTACTCTCAAACTGATTCACTTTTGTTGCATAATTATGCAATTTGTAATGGGATATTAATATAAAATAAAATAAATAAATAAATTTTACAATCATTGAATACAGAGATAAATTTTCTGTTTCATCTTTTTTAGCAAATATTTGATTTCCAATTATATGATAAAAAGAAAAAAGAATATAATGATTGATATTCAATATGAAATTATTTGATCATATTTCATTCCAAGCAATCCTTTGCCAAATTTAGTATTATTTTTTCCTATTCATATGAAATCAAAAGACGTCTGTGATGTCATTTAACTTTAGCATGAACATAAATTATCACATTTAATTACTATTTTTATGAAATTGTGTGACTTTTATTCATATAGAGATCCAGGTATCCGGTAATCTGAGAAAAAAATTATTATAAGAACGTTTAAGAAATGTATTTTTAAAATAAAACAAGCTTTTGTATATAATCTACTTCCTTTTCAACTGGTTTTGTTATGATTATTTTTATCATCATCATACACATCATTCGCGTTCACAGGAGCTAAAAAAAAATATTGAAGACACCACTTGTACCTGTAATATTGTGAATCTATTAATATATCAAGCAAAAAAATGTTATTAATTTTAACAAGAAGACATTGCGATAATTATGATGTTTTATTTTAAGATTGTATGACAACCAATAAAATCGTTATTAATGTTTATTGATTTAATATTAAGATAAAAATAAGAAAAAATCCTTCATATATCAGGATACAGCTGAGGAAATCAAAGCAGAGAATGAAAAAAATAATTATTATTTATATCTTTATTACTAAGCATTTGTTGTAATATAAAATCATCACTAACTGAAATAAAATTATTTCATATACAAAAGGATGCAAAACGATGATGATGATAATGATAAAATAATATTAAAAGGAAGAATATCCGGTAAAAAATTTAATTTAATTTGCACTGTAATACGTTAATTTGTAGTTTAAACTTTTAAATGTGCAAATATTGATTTTAATCAAAGCTAGTGTAATTATTGACCTGGAAATGTGTCTGTTTCTGTCTATTTTTTCTGTACATATTGAAATCATCATCGTCATGGATTAAATGCGTATCTGTTTTAAACAAAAAAATTGTATATTTAAATAAACTAACAGATCTGTTAAAATATTTTGGTTTAAATTGTATGTATTTCTTTGTATATGCGGGAAACCTCTTCCCTTAAATGTTATGTTTTTTTTACACAAAACAGTTAAATAATAAAAAAATGTCATGGTCCAGATATGTTATTAATATTGGTTCATTGGACATTGCAATGATTGGTCTTTCCATCTGAATTTTATTTATTTTTTTTTTATTTAATGTACGTACACATGCAATGTTTTAATCGTTATATATGTCATGATGCACTTTCTGTCAGTGTATTTATTTAAATATTTATTTAAAAATGAAATAAAATAAAATGCAGAGGAAAAAAA
Source organism: Culicoides sonorensis (assembly GCA_900002565.1). Lineage (NCBI taxonomy): Eukaryota > Metazoa > Arthropoda > Insecta > Diptera > Ceratopogonidae > Culicoides > Culicoides sonorensis. The sequence goes on from LN483885.1 coordinate 37,250, forward strand.
AATCACTGACTCAAACTGTTATTTTTCCGATTTTGCGATGTTTCTCGATTTTTATTTAAAAAAAAAAATAAAAATTTTCCTATATAAATTGGATATATGTGAACAATATTGTAAACTTTTTATTTTTTAAATGGATAATCGCTCAAATCAATATTGACGTAAATTCATCGTGCATGTCAATTCAAATACATATGGAATAAAATTTAAATATATACTCAAGGGAAAAGTTAATGGATTATTTGTCCAGTTTTAGTAAGACATGGTTCTAACCTGTAAGCCATATTCTTAATTTTTCACCCCTATTTATTTGTTATCTGAATTGAACTTCCAAATTCAACCTCTTCTTAAAATTCCACGATCATATTTCAATCAATTCAATCAAGGTTACTTTTCTCTCTGTCTGTTATTCAATTGAAATGTAATTAAAATAATCGTGAAAAATTCAACAAACATTAAAATTGCAATAATTGAACTATAACATAACAAACAATTCAAGGTGATATGGTGCGGTGTGAATAATTTTATTGATTAATGATCCACGATTCTTACTTTTTTGTTGTCTAAATCTCAGACAAGATCTCAATGAGACGTGAAATTAATATTTTTTTAATTTAATTGAATTAAATTTAATTATGAGCTAAATTGTTATTAAAATTACACACATTTATCAGATTAAACACATTTAGGTCTTACACGACATGGGATAAGATAAAAATCCCTTTATCTTCACATATTAACATAAAATTTTAAGTTCACAGAAAATGAAAAAAAAGAGAATTTCAATCAACTACATAAAATATTAAATATCCATTTATTATAATGATCCCAACCCTATTTTGCATATTATACATTCAATATAAAAAAAATGAAAATTTTCGTAACAATATGTTATAATAGGTCAAAGTTAGTTCAAGGCCATCAATTATTCATAGATTTTAAAATATTGTTTATCTCAAACTGTTATATGATAATAAAAAGTTTATCTTATATCCATGCATTAAAATTTTCATTTTGCCATATACACATACATAAATGTGGAAATATTTTACACACAATATTTACATATATACGAAAACGATTGATTACAGGGGACTTGTCTCATCGAATTCGCATTATTTTGTGACAAGACACTTTTTATTTTGTCCTTTGTATGTGTCAATGCTTTGTTGTAAATAAAAAGAGAAGAAATATGTAACAAAACTAATGGAAAACCCAAAAGTCTTGTCTTGTCTTCTCGATTTTATATTTTTTGTTAAATGGATATTGGATAAGAAAATAAATGAGTTTTATCCTGTTTTTTTTTGTATGTTCCAAACAAATAACAGGGCAAAAAAATAAAAATTTATATTAAAAAACTAACACATTATTATAAATTGAAAGTAGAGTCTCTTCTTATTATTAAATTTATTTTTTTTTAAATATAGATGATGTGTTGTATATTATATTAGAAAAAATATTCAGTCTCATGTGTAAATGCATGTTATTATACATTTTATGTCCTGTCTCAAGTATATGTTTATAAATAAATTGTTTAGAATAAATTTTCTCATATAAAATTGAATGTTGAGTAAAAGGCGCTTCTCTTTTCAGAACAGACATTAAAAGGACATATGAGAAAATAAAACATTGCCTGTGACAGTAACACATAAATTTTATTCGCATTAGGTGTCAGTTTTCTTCTTTTATACTTAGCTGAGTGCAGTATCAAAGTAACAACATTAAAATATGAGAGACACACACACACACATTTTCACAAATACTAAATTCACCGAAGCCCATATTTATTTACTATGACATCGAGTACTCATATTATTTTTTGAATATACAGGGTACTAATTGGAATTGGTTCTCATTTAAAATTGTGATCTGCATTCATTGAAAACTATGTCTGTAAATCAATTTAATGCATTTTGGATGATTTCTGTAGATATGTTCAATAATTTTCTTCATAATATTAGGATTTTTACATACTCGATTAAATTTCAATTGAACCCACTGTACATAATATTCCTGTATTACATTTTTCACATTAAACGTTGTTTAGGTAATAAATTTAACACATTATACCCAATCTAGTACCACTAACTAATAAATGTGGTGCGTTTACCCAAAAAAATTTCATATCAAAAACATTTTAAATGTCACCTAGTTGAAATATCTAACTAAAATCCAAAACGCCATGAGTTTCCATATAATAATTAATTACATTGAATAGTGCCATTTAAGAGTATTTTTGTTCATCCTACACATGCAAAATATCATTTAACCAAAAATATGGTCATATATTTTAAATTGTTGTATGATAAGACTAAATCAAATAATAATTTAACATCCATCATGCGCCTCCTGTTACGTTAAAATTTATTTTGCAAATGTTCCATGACATTAACCTTTTTTTTGTTATATGTATGTGTATATGTGAATATGTGTTTAAATTAAATTATATCCAGATTTTGTTAATGCTTAAAATTTATACACATATGCAAAACAAATGTTGCTTCCATGAAAATGAAATGAGAAAAAAAAGTAAATGCAACAAAATCCTGATTTGATCAAGGTCATATCTCTAAATATAATAATAAAATGAAAGATACCCTTTTATCATTCAAAGTATCATCTTCCTACACATCTCTAATAAAAATCATTTTCACATTAAATTTAAAAAATAATGATCTATTTCGAGAAGATATACGCACAAAAAAAATACATAATCATATTATAATGTTGAAGGATATAAAGAAAATTTATTTTTTAAAACGATAATAAAAAAAGTAATTGCCATTTTATAATAATGATCATTTTTAAGAAATGTAAGGAAAAATTAATGGCAACGTGACTCAATGAATAACTGTCTTTCTCCAAAAAAAAATGAAATTTTATATCTGTTTTTGATGATTTAAGGATTATTGTTAATAATATAATGATTGTATAATAATGAACTTCCATTTTAAAAAATTTACTGATTTGGAAAAATTTTTCAGTTTCCTTCCTCAATTACATGTTAATTTTAATGAAATATTGTTCCATGTCTTAAATTTTATATAAAATAAAACTTTTTTTTGTTCATAGAAAAACGAAAAAAAAATATACAAATTTATTAACATAAAATCTTTAACTTTTAACAAGTTTTAATTTTTTGTATTATAAACTTTTTAACAAAATAAAATGTTAATGAGCCAAGTTTAAATCTCTCGTGAATATGAATATTAAAAAAAAAGAAAATTATTCAAATTTTAAACAAAATACATTAACCCCTTATTAATTCACCAACATTATTCGCTATGTATTGTTATTATTAAAATGTATTGTATTTTATATTAAAAAATGTTTAAAGCATGCCTAGAAGCATTAAGATTATAGATTATACTAAAATAGTGACGAGTGATATGCTTCATTGTGATTATCCAGAATATTTTCTTTAATGAAGATTTTAATATAAAAAAAAAGAAAAACCTAGTAGATAATTTTTTTTTTTACATGAAATTGCTTGCAATTTTTTAAAGTTGTCTTTTATTAAATCCTAGTGATGATATAAAATCAATAAAAATTATGAATAAAATGTTCTTGAAGGTATCATATTGAACATAATAAACGCCACATAATAAATAAAATATGAATTTGAATAAGAATTATTATTATTTTTTATATTTTTATTAAATATTGCTGCTGAATTTGTCTTTTTCTGTATATTTTTTATAAAATTATGATAATTTTTTTATTTTAATATAATATGTATATTAATGTATTTTATTTTTTTTTTTTTGCATAAATATATGATTCTGTTTTAAAATAGTTTTTTTTTTGTATACTTTAATGTTTATTCATAGTGAATATAAATAATGTACAACATTATGATAATAAATCAAGAAAAAAAATATTATAAATAAATGAGACGGTCCAATTTAAACTTTTTTTTATGATATATTATAACGACATATGATGAACATAAGGTTTTTATTTTTTTAATAACCACAAACTGTATTACTTATGACTACACAAGAAATATTAATATTAAAAAATACTCGTTTTTAGTGGATATCCTCTCGTTTTTTATACATGTTGAAAAATTAAGAGAGAAAAAAATATGTTTATTGCAACTTTTTAAAGTATTATTATTAACACACAATATGTACTTGATATAATTATTGCATGTGTTTTAATAATAATAATAATAAAAATGAAATGAAAATGTGTTTTAATATTAAACATATTATAATATTCATATCATATATATTTTATGTGTGTATGTGTATATGAAGGTACTTGCAAAATCACAGTCATCTGTAGTACCGTGGGAAATTTTTTTATTATTATCATCATCTTGTTTTATTTTACTTTTAAAAATTAAATTGTACTAACTACTGTTGAAAAATTTAAGTCACATTACGTTCGAAAATTCGTCTGAAATTAATTAAGGCCAAATTTTGTCAATTTTATTTAGATAAGAAAATAAAAGAATTCAGTTAAATTGTAATTAAAAAGATACAAATCTTCTTTCAGATGCAATTTAATTTCCTTTTAAAATTCAATTCAATTTATAATCATAATTAAAATGATATCGATTTTTTTTTAATATTCACTCATTATAAATAATCAGGAATAATAATAATAATAATATTAATATTGATACTCATAAAACCAATGTTAAAATAATAATGATATTTTGTATATTGAACACATATGTATGTGTGTGAATGTGAATGTGTTATCAAAAATTGCCACCAAAAAAAATTGCAGTCATTGACAACTTTATGAATGACTGAATAATGAAAAGAAACCGCAAAGTGATAAAATTAAAAATGTATTTTTATTATATTTAATTTGTTATTAAATTAAACTTATACATTAAAATGCAAAAACAAAAAAAAATCTTATCGATTTAATTCATTTCATATCATTTGAGTTTAACCTAAAATTTTTAATTTAAAAAACATTATGCATTTAACATCATATACATACATCGTTCAAGGATAACCGGAAAGCTTTTATGTATTTGCTCTGATTGAGTTTTTTTTATTATCAATTCACACAGTTTTTTATTTTATTTTTAATGGTAACATGATTTTAATGAATGAATGAATGTATAAATGATTGAAAGAGTGTTTTCTTGTGTTGAAATGGAAAAGAGTAGTTTTTATATAATGAAGTAAATTTAAAAAAAAAATCTGAATGAAACAAGATTTTATCGATATATACAGCTTTTTTTAATATTTTTTTTATGCAAACACGTTATCTCTTTAAACGATTTAACGAATCAATGCTTGAAAATTTTATTGAATTTCAAAAGCAAATCAATTTAAATTGGTAGTGTGATGCACTGCACCTTGCTTAACTAGTTTTTAATGGGATTTTAAGTAAAAGCTTTGTATTGCTTTTCTTAGAATATTCAATTTGCAGAAACTTGTAAAGCAATCATAATAATTTAGTTTTAAGTTAAATCCTTATTCCTCCTTGCCTTTTAATTATTCCATTTGTATCCTTTAGGGATCTTAATATGATTTCAATTAATGAAATTTGTTGTGCAATTAAAATTACAGGTGAAATATTTTGAAACGTAATTGTTAAAATGAAAATTTGGTACCTTGATGATTCTAAATTAGACTGAGAACTGACATCAATGACGTTAAAAAATCCTTGACAGTTAAAAAATTTTACCAGAAATCCCAATGCATAAATGACGTTTATAAAATTTTTGGCATCTGTTTGAAAGCTGTCAACTATTCCCGAAAAAGCACATTTAATTTTAGAATTCCATTCTCTTAAAATCACTCAACTCGATACAGACCAATTTAAACCATGTTACACAATAAACATAATATTGTTTTAAGCTTATCTGAAATGGAAATACAACATAAATAAATTGATCAATTCAATAAATTATGGATTGTTATGAAATTTTGTTATTGTATTGATGGTTTTTATCATACATCGATGAATAATCATAATATTTACATACATTAAAATATACACGTATGTAGAATAATTTTACAATAAAATCTTTTTGATACAATTTTACGTAACAATTTAATCAACGTGTAAAACTGATTGAAATTTTAATGGAAGTGAGTGTGATGTTAATAAAATTAAGAAATTCACTTTAAAAACCTAACATTTTTAAGTGATTTAATGATAGAGCACAAACCCCGCCTTAATACTATACATTTAACACCACTTTAACATTTTATATCTAATTTTTTTACCATAAAATGATATTTTTTTTTACTCGTCTTAATAGATAATTGTTAAAATGATGGAAATAAATAAACATAGTGTGATAATTATCAAATAATATGGGCGCCCCTTCATCCAAAAATGGACTTACACTTAAATTTGTCATTATACAAATTAGAAAGTTCATACACCTTCCTCATATTTTTTTTGATTGTTTCTTCTTACAATAATAAGAACATCACAAAACATTATTTTAATAATAATAATTTTGATGATGATGACATTCAAATTCATGTAAAACATCAACCATATAATTTGTTTACGCATCGCATTATTATCATTCATTTTATTATTATTATTTTGTTTTTTCGTTGTATATAATATTTATTTGTCATTTAATTTAATCAATTGTGATGTATTATTCATAAATACTAAAAACAGAGAAAAAAAAGAGAGAAAAACGCCTACATGTTGTATTAACTTTTTGTTGTTTATTGATTGCACTCAAGACATATATGGATGTGACAATAAATTTTGACAATGACTCATATAATAATATAAAATTTGAATGAAATGAGAGAGATTTTAATAATATTAGCATATTGGTAGATAATAATATTAAGTGGTTTTACTTAAAAAAAAATGTATAAGATAATATGATGAAGTACATTAACATTTAGCAATGTGTAAGAAGAAGCAAGAATAAAAATGGAGAACAGGAAGCAAAGGTAAAAATGAGTATGGTTATATGTTGTGTTTGTGTGATATAAATTTGAGTTCATTTCAGCCTACTAAGAAAATTTAACAAGTGAACTTTTTACAAATTGAATCGATTTCAATAAAAAAAATTGCTTGAAATCTAGGGTTACCAGTTATGTTTTATCTTAAATTTGCTTTCAACACATTCAAACCATAAAATCTTCTTCACTGTGGAACTGAAGACCCTATGATGGTTTGACACTGTAAGTTGTAGCACCATGCATGCAAATGGGCTCAAAAACAAAAGATTAGATTAACTATTCAAACAAAACATTATATAAAAATAATCAAGTTATAACACAACTTTTTACCTGCTGCTTCTTGTTACATCCTCTTTAATCATTAATTCTTATATTATTTACTAAACTAGCTAATATACATCAAGCCACTTTATAACTTTTGTGTTGTGCCACGCTTATTTATGTATTTTTTTCCTCTTTTTACTTTTGTTTTTGAAGTAAATTAAGTGATGTGCATGTTGACTATACTCATACACATTTGACTTACAAAAACTGGAAGTTCAAATCATGAATGCAAAAACTAAGAACATCTGCTTCTACAAGACATACACAAACATAAATTTATATACACAAGTTAGTTAGTTAGTTAGTAGCTTCTCTTTCCTCTCTTCTTTTCATATAAAAAAAACACATTATTTCATTCTTTCCAACTTCAACTCTATCAGAAAAGACGTTTGAATATAAAACAGTAAAAGAACTTTTTTTTATAAGTAAAACATATATAAAATTAACTCGACTTTAAAATTATTGCATATACATATACTTTTTTGAATGAGTATAAATAAATATTATAAAATAAAAAAAATAAAACAGACACTTCTTGTACTTGTATGCACAAAACAGGTTTCTTGACATCCTCTTTTTTACACACATATTACACATCATATAAAATAAATGTTTATTAATATATGAAAAATAATAATAAAAAAAAGTTTGTAACGTAATCATAATATTATTATATTAAAATTATGTATATTGGCTGTGTGTATATGATGTATGTGTGTAGTAGACCAGTCAACTTATTTATGAATGAATGAATGAGCGACTTTTAAAGGCAAGAAAGAATAAAAAAAAGTAACGTAAACGTATGCGATATAACATTATCATGATCATCATCATCAGGTTGAAAAAAGAAAGAGGAGTGTTGTATGTTAATAATTTTATACAAGACTTGTATTTATTTTTATAAAAGTTAAGTTAGTCAGTGCTCGTACACGTTTTAAACTTAAAACACGATTCTGTGCTGTGTTCTTGAATAAATGAATCAAGAAAAGTGAAAAATTATTTGTTTTATTAAGAAAATAGTACAACAATATTAATAATAATAATGATGATACAAAATAATAAAAAATAATAAATAGAAACAATAATAATAATAAATTATTTGTAAAGTTTACAAATAATAATCATAATAAATAAATAAATTGATGTTCAATATAAAAAATATATTTTATTTAATGTGCATATAACAAATGATCATCAGAACAAAAATTGAGAATATTAAACATGTGTATGTGTATCAATTATAATAATGTTATATTTTTTTGCTAACAAATATTAAATGATATACTTTACCTTTTTATTTGATGTTTATAAATATGTTTCATGTATATCTGAATTTTGTGTGTCTGTGTGAGAGTTTTTTTTTAATATTAATAAATAAAAAGAAAAAAAAACAGATTTTATGAGTGTTTAATGAATTTAATATTGGAGACAATTTCCTGTCAATAATGTAAATGTAAACGAGTTTATATTTTATTTATACATTAAATTATAATATAATTAAGACATTTTAGGAGCAAAAGATACATAAATTTAATAAAAATTATTTATTACCCCCTTTTTTTGAATGAAATGTGTATCATTTATCATTTTACATGTGACATAATGATAATTTTTTTAATATATTTTTAATGATATCTTATTTTGATGTATGAAATCTATATATCAAAATTGGTTAATTTTTTTCTTTAAATTTAATTAAAAACTTTTAATTAACTTAAAATAAAATTAGAAAAATGTAACTTTTGTCCACAATTAAGATTCATTACCATCACTTTTTCTTGTAATTATCATGATAAATTTAAAAATTAGTTTTGAAAAGGGTTAAAAACCATAACACAATACAATTTAATGTAATTATTTTTTTATAATACAACTCACGTAAATGAAATTAGCTCCCCTTTTTTTGCATTTTATAACAAAGCATGGATATAAAAGGTATATTTACTTAATGAGGTAAAAATTGTTAACAAATCACTTGATAATATAATACACAAAAAGAATTTTGTATACCTTTACATAATAAAATTGGATTAAAAACTGTAATTGGTTACTTACTTATAGAAAAACGACAAAATGTTCAAATTAATATTAGACATAAACCATTTTACTTGTTACTATTTTACTCTTATTATTATTATCATTATTATTATGAAACATTATTACTTACACTGAAATATTATGTTGCTAAATGTTGTTACAAGTCTCGCATTCTTATTATGATAATGTGTAATATAATATTTTGGATTATTATTATAAATTTAAAATGAAAAACCACGGTAGACTAGTAATCCATTAAAATTATGGTTTTATTATAATAATAATAATAGTAACAGTCTCAGAAATGTATTATTATATGATACACACGATCACGTACCTATTAAATTTGTATAGAAAACAAGGGCATTAGAGGTGTCCAAGTTAATTTTTCATTCTCTAAATTCTTTATTTATATACATTATAATGATTAAATGTAATGCTTTTTAAAATTTAACCACAATAGATTAGCATATTTTTTTTTTATTTATAATATTATGTTTAAATTTTAGTTTTAGTTTGATATTTTTTTTGAATATTTATTACAAAGAGAATTTACAATTATCTTAAATTATTAATTTTGTTTATGAAATTGAGTAATGTTGAGTTGTAAAATATCAAATATATACACTTTGAAGAAACAATTTTATTCATAGTGTTGTAATTTTATTTCAGTATTAAGATGCAGAGTGAAAATGTATTTTTAATAAATAATACAAAAGGCAAAGTTTAATTTGTATAATTATTTACGTCCATGAACTTCTAAAATGAATATTAAAAATTTATAATTGTTTATCATTAAAATTATTTAAAAAAATAAATTGAATGCTTAAAGTTATTTATTAAAAAAGTAATTTTATGGGTATTTGAGGAGAAACATGAAAAAAAATAAGTTTGCTAGATCATTTAAATCGGTTAACCTTCTTGAGTTAAAATATTTGACTTAAAACTTAGATAATTGACCTCATTCGGGATGACTCTAAACGATTAGGAATAAAATTCTGTTTTTATGAAAATACAACTTACAACTTACATTTCATCTAAAATCTATATCACATTACTAGTTAATTGATTAAACCACACTCAAAATAACCTGTTTCAAATTATTATTAATATACAAAAAAAAAATAATATTAAAACTCAGTTCTAACTGTACATTGTACGTTATACATTCAGTCCACAACAAACTCAAATATGTGTTAAAAAATAAAATAGTATCACAAATTTATATAGTCTTATATTAGGTATAACATGTGCGTTATAATATGTTTCATCATGTTTGTATTTTATAAATTTTGTACATTTTAATCCACTTTTTATTGTGTCGTGGTAGTAATTATATTATATACTTATATGAACACATTTAATGTCTGGTCAGCTGCGGGATATTATTCATATAGTATTTTAAAATTATGTGGACGTAAAAAGACTTTTTAGATATGCAGATTTAATATTAAATAGGTTAAAATTTATAAATGAAATATTTTTTTTTACTATATACACATATACAAAGACCAGCTTTAGGATACAATTTGTTTTATTATTATAATTATTGAATATTAATATGCATACATTTAATGAAATTATGAGTAAAAATTTTAATAATTTCAATAGATAAAACATGTGTGTAAATTAAATTATTTATAAAAGTAAATATTTTATTTGTTCTCATTATCAAATTCAATGTTATTATTGTTTTCAATTTTCATGAATAAATGTTTCAATTAAATATTATTGTGTGTTGAAAATGAAAATAAAGTTAAAATTGAATAGTAAAATTTGTAATATAAAAATAATAACGAACTTGCAATGAAAATAATTAAAAATGTGTTATTATTTCAATGAAAATATTATTAAACCACTTTATTATAATCTTTTTTAACTAACACGTGTTATTATAAAATAAAATTGGTCTCAATTCCATATTTGTGTATACATTTAAGAAAAAAATGAATTCATTAATAAATTTGAGTTGTGGGTGTTTGAATCACTTGTTATGATGATGGTGGTTGGTTGAAAAAAACTTTTTTTCCATTTAAAATCAAATCAAAAATTGGAAAAAAAAATTTAAAATAGTATTCTAATAATGTATTTTTTTATTTTCTTTTAATTACAGGTAAGAGAAGACGGAAACTTTTGATGACACCTGATGTCAAAATGTCGACAGTTTTATTCTTCATAATTTGTAAGTAAACGTTTACTGCAATTTTTTTCGTTAATTTTCAACTCATGAAAAAATTTGATTTAAAATAAGTCCTTTATACAATTATTTTGGAGTAAACACGTTCATATTGTAATAAAACGTTAAAAAACTCGAATATTAACAACATAATTCACAAAGCACACACATTCGTGCCTAAAGCTTAAGTACATTCATATTAATGTAAAAATTGTTACTATTTTAACAACAATAAAAAAAATTAATTTATGCTTAAAAGTCAAAGGCAGTTGCAACTTACATACAATTTTGCATGTACAAACAAAGAAAAATTCTTTCATAATGTGAAATGTCACGTAGTTTCATCAGGAAAAAAATATATTATTATTAAAATGTTTATATTATAATAAAAAAATGACTTTTAACTGATGGAAATTAAAAGCGAAAAATTAATTTTATTCTTGACATACACATTTCACTATTCCCTTATACAAACACAAACAAAATAATCACCAGGGTTTTCCTCCTTTTTCCATCAGCATCATGCATGTGTGTGCTGATTATTCTTTTATTATTAAAAATAAAAAAGTTATATTTCCTTTTTCTTTAGTGTTGAAACATACACAATATATACACATGTGTTTAGATGAAAAGAGCGCTAAAAAATTGAAGGGAAAACGTGAATGTAATATTCAAATGTTTATTTTCATTTTCAACAGTTACAATAAAGGTTGTTGCATATAAAAATATAAGTAAAATAATAAAATAAAGCAAATATATAAAAAGAGTTTATACACAGAGAAAATTGTTTTTTCACGACTTCTCTTTTACTTTTTCCTCCTACTCTCATATGCACATACAACATTTTCCTGTTTATACATATTTTTATAAAATTTATATATTCATATAATGCAAAATTGAATGCAGTAACTTTTTTTCTTGTTCCTTGTTTACATAAAAACATAGTCACATATGTGCAATTGTATTATTACTGTTTATGACATCAGATGAAATAGTCCTGGAATACATTTTTTTTTGTTTGTGTTCTCTCTTACACTAGTGCGGTAAAAGTAGGTTACTGTAATTTTGCATTAATATGATTTTTTCTTCTTATACCTCATATATGAATGTTGTATGATATTTTGTATAAAATTGTAATAATAAATGAAATGTCTAGAGTAAAAGGAGAAATGCTATGAAATTTGTATGAATAGAGAAACTCTTTTCTATATTAAAATGTACCCCAAAGGAAATAAGATATTACAATTACACACTGTAATATTATATTTGTTTAAGATGTTGATTCACAAAAGAAACATTTTTATTATTATGATTTTTTTTTTGTTTTCCTTACTCTTGAATATAAATGTTTATTTAAAGTTAGACATACATGTGTATAAATAGGTTAATGTTTAACGTACTAACATGTGAAAACAAGGCAAATGATTTCATTTTTGTTTCTTTCTAGATAAATGAATTCCATATTTGATAATATTTTAAAATTAAATGTGTGCATTGTTTCATTTTTCTATAAAATTATTTATACTAAATGGAAACGCCTGGTATGGTTCGTTTTCATGAAACAAAACGACATGTGAAACTTTTTAAAGACATACAATTCTTTGAAAGATTGAGTCGATTCAAGAGTCAAACTTTTCAAAAAAAAAATATTAACATTTCTCTATGATAACACTTCTAATTTTAAGAAAAATTATACTCTCATCATAGTTTGAATGTCCAGTTAATGTCTGGAGTTAAATTTTTTGTTGTTTTAAACTTAAGCCTAATTTTTTATCTACTTCATTTCATTTGAACTTTGAAAGTTTGTTGTTTTTATTTTTTTATTATAATTTATTTTTATATCTCTTAGAATAAAAAATATTTCTGATGATAAATTATATGTCAAGAAAATAATAATAATGATGATTGTTAAAATAGGGACAAGTAAAATAAACAGCCTGAAGTGCTTACATAAAAAACTGCATAATTGTAGTTTTTCATTGTTTTAAATGTCAAATAGGACTTTGAGAGGAAAATATAATGTCTTTTAAAGTATCATGGATTGTTTTTTTAATGTATAAATTACATTTTAATCAAAAAAATGTTTATGTTATCTTAACAAAAATAGAACTTTGTTAAAAAATAACAAATTTTCTGAACATAAATGAACCATAAACTTTCATATATGACTAGCACAAAAGCCTCTTTAATGTCCAAAAGGTATTTTTTTATCCATACATAAATAACTTTAAATAATTCCACGAAAAAATAAAGAAAAAACTTTTTTTAGAACATAAACCATTCTTATATATGTTCTTACTTGTGTCTGGTTGTATGATGTAAAGTTTAACTATGAAATAAAATTTAAATGTGTATGAAAAAAATGAAAGATAATTTTATGAGTAAAAACCATTTACTTTTGTGTGGCTTTCAATGTTCTATTCTAAGAAGAGAGAGAAAAAAAAAACATAACTAAGAAGATATAGAATCAAAAAAAATTCTGTAACAGCAGCTGTAAAACATAAGCTCTGGTAAAATAAAACATTTCTGGGAATTTCATTTTAAATAAAAGAACTTTTACAATGCAAGAACATGGATGTAAAATTTATAAAAAAAAAAATGAAAAAAAACTTGAAAGCACAAAAAATAATAATAATAAAGGACTAACTTTATGACTAATGTACATAAAGCGTCATTTTTCTTGCATACACAAGTCCTTAAAACACAGTTTGTGTTGTATTCTCTACAAATTTGTTTTTTTCTCCTACTACGTGGATATGACTTGGATGATAAGAAAACGCGAGTACTCCTCGTGAAATTCACATTTTTTTTTATCAATTTTATACTGAACAAACTCACAAAGTACAGACTCATTGTTTGCCTTAATTCCATTTTTTACATTCGAATTAACCTTTTGTTATAATAAGATATATCTTTGAATGTAGAAATCTTCAGTAGACGGTTAAGGGTGGCACTAAAATTCAAGTTTCCATAAATAGAATTTTTTTAAAGGAGTCATCTATTTTTTTTCCTTGAAATGAGTTTAGTTAATGGCAATATAAAAGCCGTAAAAATCTAGATTGAAGATTAAACTTGGGTGTATTATTTTTCTCCTTTACATACACACACACACACATATCCCATGCACACAGTCAGACTATTGATAATAACTTTTACTTTGCTACCTCTAACAAAGTTAAGTTTCACAACATTTTTTCTTTATTTTTTTAATCAATTTTTCTTCTTTTAAAAAGAAATCATGAGATTTGAATTAAGTTTCATCTTTTTCACATTTGATTAGCTTTTTTCTCCATCATTTTGTTTTCCAATCAACATAATTGTACACAATTACCCTGTTATTCACTCAAGGCTACAATTAAAATAAATAAATGAAAATATCTCGTCAGCTCAACCAACATCTCAAACTCCCACAAAATCATTATTTTTCACAATTCTTTTAGTTAATGAGACATATTATTTTGAATTTTTCTATTTTACATTAAAAAATCTTTATATAATTGATAAGTCAATCACCTTCATACTTATTTATGTCTTGATCGTTGTTTTATTTCACTTAATTTATTCACATCAATGTGATGCTCTTTTCACTGCTCTGCTTTTTTTATTTTATTTAAGAAAAAGTATAAGTAAAGTAGTGGAATTTGATAAAAAATATTTAAAAGAAAAAATTCAACAACATCAATTTCACATCACATCATCTTATCTTACATTATTATTATTTTATAAAAGCACAAAAAAAGCACTCATTTATATATTTTTTGTCTCTAAATATAATTCGCCTATTCTTTTAAGATGTTTAGTGACACGTGTCTGTATAAGTGTATGTATCTGTGTAAATAAAGAAATTGATTTACTTTACTTTTATTTTTAAGTTAATCAAAATTCACAAAAAACATTTTCAGTCTTTCGTCAAGTTAAAATTTATCTTTTTAACACGGTTACCACTTACTTACACCATCAAAGTTATCTTTTGTAATTTATCATAAAATTCATTAAAAGTAAGAGAAAAATTGTAGACAAGAAAATTTCTTCTAAAAATCTATGTACTATTCAATGAAATTTAATTAATTTAGCTCACAATTCATGTAAAATGAATATTTTTTTAAACTTTTTTTTTTGAAGTGAAATAAAAAGTGATTATAAAGGAGCAGAGCTTCAATGTAATAAAGGTGAAACAAAAAAAATAAGATTGTGAACGTTTTATGTAAGCACATTTTCGTGAATCGAATTCACAAAACTGTTGATGGTGCTGATTTATTTCTTTTTTTTTGAAATTCGAATTACCTTATTTTAACTTCACCTTCAATTAATTTTTAATTATAAAAAGAAATTGTGTCGAGATTTGAATAAAGAACAACACCAAAGAGTTATTTAAAAGGAAAAATAAAAAGAAATCAAGACAGACAAAATCCTTTATTTATTTATTTGTTCAACATTTTATTATATTATTTATAAATTGAAGCATACATACATCTTATCTTTTTTTTTCCTTCCAATTATAACTTTCCTTCTATCCCGTTTTATTTTATATTATTATTTTACTTCTTAAGAAATCGTATAAATTTTTAATTCCTTATTATTTCAAGTCAATCCAATACATTTTGAAATTCACCTTTATAATAATAACACTTTTAAATACAAGTAAAGCAAAAAAAGAAAAGATTTTTAATCAGTAATACTTGAAATGATTAAAATAAAAAAAATTAAAGTATAAAATACATTTATAGACAGTGAAAGAGAGAGAAGAAAGTGCTTGAAGATAATTAAGAAAAATCAGTAAATTCTGTTTTCAAATCACGTTTATACATTATTGGTTGAGGTTTAATTTATTTTACTTTTCTTTCCTCCTCTTACTAGATAAATATAAGAAATTGTACATGATTCATCCATTTTATTATATATATCATCTTGTTTAATTTATCACTTGTTTGCTTAACTATTTTCTCGATTTATATATAAATTTATATTGATTTACAATTAAAAGAATACAAAGCTCAACTTTCACATGATGGATGAGAAAATTCATTGCTGTTTTGATAACTTTATTAAACTTATATGAGAATTAAAAACAAAGAAAGTGCAGTAATCATAATGATAATAAAAATGTTAAAGAAGTCATACAAAAATTACATTTTCTAGTGTATTTTTCTCATCAGAATGATAAATAATAATTATTTTCAATTCAAGTTCAACAATGACATTCTAAGAATTCAGTTGTGATTGCACAAATAATATTAATTATTATTTTCTCTAACTTTAATTTATTTATTTTTATATAAGAATTAATACAAAAAAAAATTACATTGTCTTATTTCATACAAATCTTTATGAGAAACAAATGAAACGAGTAAGAAGAAATTATTATAAATTTAATACGCTTGAGAATCGTCATTGGACCAAGACAATAATATTATAATTATTATGATGTGTTTGCGTTTTTGCCAAGTAACCACAGCGGTTTAACATTTCTTTGTGGTTAAAGCTTGTATGTGTGTGTGCTGTATGAGTGCATAGAGACATGTAATTAAAATTATGTTCTTAAAAGTTCTAATATACGTTCAAATGAATTTTGTGCGTGATTTCCTGTGTAAAACATTAATATTATCATATATGATTATCATTTAAAAGAATTCATTCATGGAAGAAGCTACAAAAAGAAAACGAATATAGAACATTAACGAGGGAAATGATAATAATAAGAATAGGAAATGTCTATAAAATATTAGTGCAAAATAACGCTTGATACTAATATAAAGATAATATTCTTTTTTTTTACATTTTAATTACTGTTTTATGTATACACACACATACACATTAAATCATGAATGAAATACATAAAATATTCTAGAGTGAGTAAAAATGCATCTATTAAAATAAAATACAATGTGAAACTCTCACACAGTATTATCACAAATGTAAATGAATTTAATGAAAATGTATATTTATATTTTAAAGATAACATAAATATGTTGGAAGAAAAACTATTTTGTTACATTTTATAATTATTAAATGTAATTTTTAATGTCATGTTGCCTCCAACCACTTCTCATCGTAATCATCATAATTACTGTGGCGAAATAATCACATTAGCAAAAATTAAAAGTTTTTGTTATGATTATCATGATTTTGTTGATGCACGCAAAAAGTAATGATAAAATTATTATGTGAATAAAGCCACCCAAAACTTTCAGATAGCGCTCTGATTAGTTTTCTCGAAAGAATCACATTTCAAAGATGTCAAAACATTAATTTTTAGCCCAATAATATAATTTTCATTTCAAATTATAATTCTTCATTAAAAATAAATTGAAAATCCTTTTCTCAACATATTTACTCTAAAAATTTTCTGTCATAATTTTATCACAAAATTTAAACATTGACCACAAAATTCAATCATGAATTTTGCTGCATCATCTAAAAGGTTTTTGTTTGATCAAAAGAAACCAACATTAAATATTCTTTTCATATGAAACATAATTGATACAAAAAGTAATATAATAATAGCTTGTTGAACCTTTTACCCTTTCATAAAATTACATTTAACTAAAAAAAAGATGAGAATATAATAATATTCATATTAATATTTGTATGAATTCATTAAATGTAGAGATAAAATACACAAGATAAAAAATTTCAGTCTCACATATTATTTAAAAAAAAAATCCGAGTATTGCAGTGTAAGAAGGAAATGTTAATATTTTATTAAAGGATAATATATAATTAAAAAAAATGAATCGAGTTACTCATTTGAAGCTTATAAGCTTACATTTAATTTTTTTTTAATAATAATTATAGTACATCTACAAACATACATTAAATGTGTATACCAATTAAAACACATATAATAAGAGAAAAATTATAATCAGTGTATTTTGCTCTGAATTGAGTGCAAAACCATGAAAAAATTATAATCAAGCTCAATTAAAATACGATTCTAAATGTGTGAGATTTTAAGAGATTTTATACAAATATAATGAATAAGAATGAATTATAATCAACCTTTCGATATTATATTATCTTAATTATGAAAATTTATTAGAAATTCAAATAAAATTTATTATAATTATTTTCCTAGACATAAAAATTAAGTGTGTGAATGCCATTTTAAGGACTCTTTAATCAAATTTTATATATTAAATATGTTGAATGCTAATTATTATGCATTTATATAATAATGTTATATGATAATAATAATAACACTTTAAACATACACCAGATGCTCATGACTTCGTCATTTAAATTTATTTATTTTCAATAAAATATGCAGATTCATTTTGAGCAAACAATTATACACGAATACACATCATTATTATAATAATTTTGTATGCTAATTACACACATTTCTACCTACCAACAAAATTTAAAATATTTCATGTATGTGAATGTGAATGTGTGAGAAGAGATCCTATTAAAAAACACAAAATTTTGTATATGATGTGACATTAATTAAAAATATATCTATATGTTTGTCTGGTCATTCATTTATCAGCATATGAATATTTTTTTATGATTATATAATTCTTTTTTTTATTTAAATTCATACTCAAATTAAATGGAAATGTTGCATCTCATTTATTTCTCATATATATTAAATTTATGCATCATATATGTGAGGAGATGATACGCTTTTTTTGTATCATTTATTTTATGAATGGAAAGGAGAAGATTTAAAACGTAGTTTAGTTTCCTCTTGTACGTGGTGTGTGTTGAAATGAAATATAAAATAATAATGGGGAGTAAAGAAAATGAAATTAAATATGCAAATTTTGTTTCATTTTTAAAAAAATATGATCATTATTATTTAAAGCTGCCTTAAATAAATGAAATCAGAAAAATTAAACAAAACAATAAATTAGATGAAATGAGGATAATTAGTTGTAGGCTTGAGACCAGCTTTACACACTGGTTTGATATCTGAACTTAGTTTTGCAGTGTTACTTAAATAACTAAATTACAACAAATATTTATGAGCAAAACCAAACTTTGCATCAAAATTTACAGCAACTTTTTATATATATTGTTATGGAATGAAATATTCAAGAGTGTTTTCAATGCATTGTTTTGTGCAATTCAGTTTCATACAATAAATTTTTGCACTTTCGAATATACATTTTTAACTTTATTCAAAAAAAAATTTGCCATGTTCAAAATATCACCTCAATAATCGTAAAAACCAAAGTTAATGCCTTTGTTGATCACTTTTGAAAGGTAAACTTTTTTTTTTATTATTATTGAATTTTGAAGCGTAGGTAAATTGATTGCACTTTTTTTTATTTTGTTTGTTTTATTTTTTTCATTCATATTTTTTAACTTCATTCATAAAACTGGATATTTCAGAAAAAAATATAAAAAAATAACAACTGTTTTAGCAGTAAATTTCATAACACTCATGAAAAAATAAAAGAAGCTTTAACTCTTTTTTATTTTATATACAAATTTTTATTACTTTTTTATATTTGTATACTACAAATTTAATATACTCACGCAATCTACATTATTTTGGTGCATGAATTCTGTGTTCAATCAAAATAAACATCATTATTATTATTAATATTACAAATTATATAAATTTATTTTAAGTGAGATGTTTATTTTCGATTTTTTTAAAATTTAAATCGATTTGAATTGATATTCATGATGATTGAAAAAAAAATTGTTTTTGCTTTTGACAATTGCAAACATAAAAAATTAAAGTCATCGAAATTTTTATTGGCATGAAAATACGCAATATCCGTTATTTGTACATTAACTCAAATATTACAATGAATTTGTAAAAAAAAAATGTTAAAATGGAATGGTGGTCTTATGGAATTATAAATCTTAAAATTAATAGTATATTGAAAAGTTATTAACACCCAATCATTTAACGTTATTTAATAATCCGTTAGAAATAAGAGTTAATAATTAATAGATGATTATTACTATTAATTATTTTGTACTTAATATTAAATTTAATATGTATTAGGAATAAGCTGATTTGTGTTAACCATTTAAGCCCATCGATGTAATAATCGTAGTAATAATAATAATAATTATATTAAAGTATTAAATTTAACTTACCACCCTTTTATTGATTATTAGTTATAATGATTTTTTTTATTTTAAGTTTAAGTAGATTATATTAATTTTACTCAAGTATCCCAAAATTGAATGAAAGTGCGAGAGAATGAGTTGAAAATAAAATAAAATTTAAATGTTTAAAATAAAATGAGTTCTTATTAAATATTTTTTTTTCTTATTTTTTTCAGTATTAAAAATACTCCATTATGGTGATTGTCAGATGACACAAAATGCTCAGCGATTTCGTGTCACACCATCAAATTTACAAATAGTAGAAGGTTCAGAAGCTTTATTACAGTGTGAAGTATCAAATTTAGCTGGTCAAGTGCAATGGACAAAGGATGGGTTTGCCTTAGGTAAGTGTGATCTTAAAATTGAATTTTACTTACATAAATGTTAAGTTTCGAGAATCCAAATTGAAAATTTTGTTTCAAAAAATACTTTGTGCTCGTTGTGCTTAAGAATCCCATTTCATAATTTACCTCCAAATAAATTTCTTCCAATTTATATTCAATATCTTATCAATTTGACATAAATTTTCCCGATAAAATCAATCATTTGTGCATGATTCTTTCATAACAAACAAGAGAGAGAAAAAAAAACATGGTAACCATAAATTAAACCTTCATTATTTCATTCTTTTCTTGCTCCATGTATAAAAATTGAAAAAAAAAAAATAACATCAAAAGTATATGAAGGGCGATCATGTATATTGGCAACAAAGAGAAACTTTTACCTGCATATATTATGCTTGGCTTTGTATTTATAAAAAAAAAAAATATATATAATTTTTTCTTCACATTTATCCTGAAGCACAAATAATGTGTGCGCAAATTTCCAAATTTGTATTCCTCTTAAATACACATTTTGACGTTATGGTTAGCTCTTTTGTTTCAATCTGTACCTTTTTTATGTGAGCGTGTGTCTTATCAGGTGAACACCAATATTAAAAAAAGGATGAGTAAATGTGTCATAAATTCAAATTATATTCTAATGTCTATAAATTTACGTTTATGATGGTGTGCCGTTTAAATTGAATTAAATTTATATCAAATATACATTTTTTATTATTTTACATTATGATAGTAATAATAATAAAATTTTGGGGATGTTTTATACTAACCCTAATATTAAAATAAAAGAGGGGCTTACCAAAATTAGATTTATGTTAGTGGACGATCACTTTTAAAATGCATGTTAATGTCCTCTCATACTATGTTCAAGTAAAAAAATATAATAACGTGAATTAGGAAGACATAACAGGTGTCTTTTGGGGTAAATTTCAAAGAAAATTTATTTTTGTTAGCTTCAACTTTATCAGATTTTAACCCTATTTCGTTTCAAATATAAAAAAAACACACACACAGAAATAGACAAAAAATACAAATTATTGCCCGTTTTAGAACCTTTTACGACTAACTGACGACGTAACATTATAATTTAAGGAAAAATGATCCCTTTTAAAGCCTTTACCTGAACACACACATATATTTTATTTAAGAACCATACTTTTACTTTTATTCAAATAACGAAGACATAATATTTGCCTTTTTCAAAACTTTTTACTCCACACACACACACACACAAGACGCAGTGAATTGACTTTAAAAGAAGAAATAAATATTGTAAATGGGTTCCATGGTTATTTAGATGTAAAAATAAAATTTATAGATTTTAAACGAGGGTTCAACAAAGTGA
The DNA here is from genome assembly GCA_900002565.1 of Culicoides sonorensis. Lineage (NCBI taxonomy): Eukaryota > Metazoa > Arthropoda > Insecta > Diptera > Ceratopogonidae > Culicoides > Culicoides sonorensis. Next base: position 59,456 of record LN483885.1, read on the forward strand.
AAAATCACAAAATTTACTAAAATATATAATAAAAAGATATTATAGTTGTAATAATTTACAAATACAGAAGGAAATACGTCTGAAAGTTTGAGTGAAATCTGAAGCCCCTTGAAAACTAATTTAACTCGTCTTTTGTTTATGATTTATTACAAGTTTTTCTTTGTTCTTTGCACGTGTTTTATTGAAATTTCTTTTGTCTTTTATGAGACTTGTCCTACTGTTCAAGTTTTTAATAATAACATTTACTACCGAGTTACTGTCTAGATAAAAGTAAAGGAAATTTATAAGTTCTTACTGAAAAACTATGAAATCCAGCTCAAATTACAATGAATCGACATCATATTGTTTCGAGAAATTGAATTTGATATTAATTTTTGATCCGTTTTTGTTTCATAGGTTTCGTCTCTGGACACATACCTGGCTTCCCTCGCTTTGCAACTGTTGGTGATAAATCACAGGGTGTATATAATTTAAAAATAACAAATGCATCAATTGACGATGATGCGGAATATCAGTGCCAAGTAACACCAGCCAAATTTCATTCAGCCATACGTGCCAATGCAAAATTGACTGTTATCGGTAAGTATTTTTATAATTTTTTTTTCGATATTTTTTACTTTATGTTATGGATATGTTATGACACATTCAATGGAAATTCATCAAAAGTCGGACATATTGCAAAATTCTTACAAAAAGTCAGCTATTTATTTATTTTAATACAGAATGGATATGAATTACAAAATATTCATTCAAATAATAACTGAAAATATAAGAAATCATACATTGAATATCATTTTTATTCATATTTTTACATTAACGAGTCTTTTAATGTTCAGTACATACAATATTGTTATTTTAATATTATTTTTAGCTAAAAAAGGACACAAAATTTCTTTTATTCATTTCAAAAAAAAAAATAAGAAAAGAAACCACTATACAAAAAAAAAACAACTAAACATGGTTGCTTCAATGTGTATAATAACCATCCTTTTTCATTTTAACTAAATTAAATTTAAGACAACCCACCATATAATCACAAAAATTGTGAATATACAAAAGACAAGACATTAGATCTTGATAATGTCATGCAAATTTAGAAACTTGACGTTCTCGTGTCCTTGTTGCATGTTTTTTTATGGGTATCTATGGGTAAAGATGATCATTCTTTATATTATTGTTATTATTTGTTGTGTATTTTATTTTATACATTTTTACATTTAAGAATAATCATAATATTGGCTTACATTATTATTACAACATAATGAAAATGAAGGTTAACTGTCCTAATTTTCCGTGAAAAATGTCAGTTTAAAATGTATATAAAATGAAAATAATCTTGTTGTTCCCTTTCATTTTCATTTTTTGGGGCCCTGTTCATTTCCGTGGAATCATGATAAAAATGGATAATAGACACGTGTAGTCACTCCTTTAAACTTTTCCTAAAAATAATAAAAAGTGTTAAAATACCAGCCTGCTCCATTTATTTACAATTTCACTTTAATTTTGTTTGCATTTGATGAAGTTTAATGAATTTAATCTCCCAATTGATCATAAATAATTAAAATAATATCATAAAAATTTCACCTGCTCCAGATAATTTTTTAAATAAAAAAAAATAACAAAATTATACGTTAATGTTATTTTTAATTTATATTTTGTTGATTAAGCACTCACTCAACTGCTCATCAATTATTGCATTATTAAAATGATGAACCATTTTTGTACGGGTTGAAAAATTAATTTTTCACATTGAGTATCAAAAAAATTACAATTAAATTATTCATGCATTCATACACAGAATGAATTTAATGAATTTTCATATAAATAATTTATGAAATTATTTTTAAAAACATTATGCTATGGAAAAAAGGGAGTTAAGAAGAGAAAATATAATGATTATATTCAATTTATCAAAAAAAAAGTATAAAATTATACTTCCTTTTTTTGTAATATAATAGTATATTATTTATTTTTTTAAGGATTCTCTTGGCAAATGAGATGTTTCATTATTATGATGAAATTTATGGTTGATAATCATAATACAAATAGTTCAAATAATTATAATTAAAATCATTATTTTTTTATTTCTTTTGTTTTTTAATTGTATTGCAAACGTGATTGTTTGGTGCTCTTCAGTGGTTTTTTGTATTCTCTTTAAATTTTGAAAAATGGATTCTTCTCTGCAAATTCATTTCAATTTAAATACAACATATGAATATTTTTTTGTAAATAGGTAAACAGTGTGATTCTTAAATCAACACATCATCATCATCATAACAATGAAATAACATTTGCATAAATCTACTGTATAACAAACTCATGTCAATTTTGTAACAAAACTATAACATCCGTACAAATATAAATAATCACTTTTTAAACAAGCATGTGTTTGTATATTTGTTCTCCCATCTCTAAACTAACGAGGAATGCAAATGGTTTACTATTTTACTTGGAAAATGACGGGAACCTCGCTTGTGTCTGTTGGGAAATTCCATGGTTCAAGTCAATTTGGTCTTTATGCATCATTTTCCATGGAAATATCTTAAAGTTTTTTTTAGTTTTCTTCCAAATTTTTGTAAAGCTCAGTGAAAACCTCCATCAGTTTTAGGTTAAATGCGTGTACATATTTTCCGGAGTTATAAACAACATGTTCATATAAAATTTTTCATGTTTAAATATCATCATACACGCGTTTGCTGTCTAATACAATTAGTAAAATATAAACAAAGGTGTACAATACCGAAACTTAATAAACGTAAATTTACATATAAGGTGACCATTACATTCAAACATCAGATAAAGACCCTTCTCATTTTCATTTTAATATTAAAATAAAAACAAAAAATCACTCACTGTAAAATTGATATCCATATGTATAAAAATACTGATTATCTTAGCATTTTATCTTGATCATGATATTCAGTAAAGCACGTAATAATTTAATTTTTTGACCAATGTTCATGCTTATATGTATTTAAATTTACAAAAAAAAATACAATAACAATAAAATTATGTTAAAGAGGGAAATTGTAAATTATTTTTTAATCATAATTAGAATCTGATCGTTTAAATATGGAATATCAATTTCACTGAAGTTACAAACTACAGTGCAATAATTGTGGGAGAGAGAGAAAATAAAAAATGCAATTCTACCATAAATCATAAATATTCATTTTGAGATGTTCAAAGCAGACTCTTGAACAAAAAAAAATAAATAAAACATATAAAATAATGATGAAGAAGAAGAAAATTTATGGTATTTCGATTGTCAAAAAATACAATAATAATATTATTTAGAACTACACTGAACTTTTATTATAAATCGGTATGACTGTGACTCTTCTGATAGCAGTGTAGTGGGTAATCGTGTGTATCATGCCATATAAGCTTTAAATACACATTGAATAGTAAAAAAAATGAAGAATTTGAGGGAAAAAAATTAAATTTAAAATAAACTAATAATAATAATAAGAGAATGGAGAGAAAAAAAAATTCAAATCTATAATAAACTGGAATACAAGAAAAATAACAGAGAATTTGTGTTTGTGTGTGTGTTATTTTGTGAGACTGTGATACAGACAAAAGTATATTTTTCTGTTAAATATTGAACGATGAATCTTGTTTTATTTTTTGGATAATGGCCAAAGTATCTCTCAATGTTTTTTTACTACTATGTGAATTATCCTCTTTGAAGTTATCAAAAGCAAACATGTACCTCCGTCTAAAATACATTTACCTCTACACAAAAATATGAAGAAGAAAAACTATAAAGGATTGTGAATTTTGCTTGTTTTATATATTTTTTATTTTATTATTATTTTTTTTTTGGATATGCTTCAATGTCCTTGCAATTTCAGTTCATATTATTATTATCATGTGAATGAGGATGAATGAGAAAGATTCTAAAGTTACGCTGCATTGCATTGCAATGTTCTTTTGAAATATACTGCCATAATGGCAAAACACAACGGATATTCACATTTATTTTTTGGTGTATTATTGTTAAGGACTCGACTATAAAATCATGTTCAATGTCACAAACAGTCCCAAACAAAAAATTAAAAAAAAAAAACTAGTAGCTTATGATATTTAAGTGCATAACTGTATTCTGTCTTATCGGAGAACTGAAGTCATAAATTGAAAATAATATCGTTATATGAGTGCCTAAATCAAAATGAACCAAGATTTCATGCTTGTTTTAATGGAAATTTGAAATAATTTCACTTAGTTTGATATAGAAATTGATGATATTCATTTTTACATATGTTTAGTTCTGCTCTAGGTAATTTAGGTACAGGGCACCAAAATTGAAACTTAATCCTTTCATTATTTGATCCTGCTCTTTTGTTTTTGAGTACAATGCGGAACTTAGTGGTTTTTTGTGTTGAAATTACATTTTAATTGAGAAATACTCAATTTCATCCCAAAAATGTAATTTTTGTTTGGGTTTTCATGAAAACAATAAAATTAAATGGTATTTTTTTTACAGGAAACGGGTACACTTTATTAACATAGTTTTTTTTTTCTATGAATTGAAAGTGAAAACAATATAAATTTCTTTGGCAACCCAATTAAGATTTTGTAAAAAAATAACACCTAACCTTGGATTAACGTTAGCACAATTGAGAACTGAAATTTTTGAATCATCCACATCTTTTTCCTTTTATTCACAGTTTATATTAAAATGAAAAAAAAACATCCATGATAATACTTGATAATAATTTTATACCCCCAAAAATATATATGTGTGTGACTGTGTTGTGCGTGTGTGTTTTTATTATAACATATATTCTTTTATTTATATGTACAATGATAATCTAAGCAATAAGTATGAGTAGCTTGAAAATTCACGCACTTTTATTGTTGCTTTTGTCCCAATTTTTGTACTTTGCTTAAGTTTTGTTGCGTAAACACACATTCACACACACACATGTATATCAGAAAAATTGGCACAAAACTCTATCAAAAGGTATTCGTGATGTTTCTCTTTGTTGATACATTTACAAATTTATTCATTTTTTGTCTAAGAAAATCTTCTTTTGATTGTTGGCACAGGTACGCACAATTGTAATAAAAAATAAAGGCTAATGTACATTTTTTGTGTAATAAGAATAATAATGTATGAAATTCACATATAAACTACAAATAATAATCATATAAAAAGAAAAAATAAAGGTATCTAATGTGGAAAAATAAGTGATACAGTCAAAATCAGCACACGAAACGGAAAGAAGAATAATTTTATAATAATACATTTGTGTGTGTGTGTGTGTGTGTGTTTAAAACCAAAATTCTACGTGATACTGGTAATTTCTTTTTTTTGTTAAAAGATAAAATTTCTCATAAACTTGTTATTATTTTGTTAGGTTTTAATATGTACTTTATATTTATAATATTTTCCTCTAATCGAAAGATATAACAGATATCCGATTTTTTTTTGAGTGTGGGACCATCAGGGTCAAAAATGATGAATATTTGCAGAAGAAACTAGGGGTCTATTTTGAACGACAACGGAGATATGGGCGTTACCGACAGAATAACGAAGAAATATGAAAGGTTACAACATATTAACTGTATTAATAAGAGATATCATTTAATGTTCAAAATTCATATATATGACCTACATTAAAGTTGTTCAGTTTTTCGAGCTGAAAATTTTGTAGAAGAAAATTTTTACGTACAGCTCCATACGTCTATAGGGTTGTACGGTAGGTCCATTTTTTTGTATGGGGACCCCAATTTTTTTTGAGTGTGGGACCATCAGGGTCAAAAATGATGAATATTTGCAGAAGAAACTAGGGGTCTATTTTGAACGACAACGGAGATATGGGCGTTACCGACAGAATAACGAAGAAATATGAAAGGTTACAACATATTAACTGTTATAAAAAGCAGAAGCGTGTTCCCTCTTGAAAAACAAAAACAGATATAAATTGGATTTTTTTCTTCTTATCAAATCAGAAAAAAATTCTATTCAACTTAATAAAAAATACACTTGTATTAAATTTATCGATAAATTCAATAATGATAAAAATTTTCGATCAAATAAAAATAAATAGGTCATATTTATAATTATTTATATTAAAATTTTCTTTGGCCTTATAAGCTGAAACGTCTTCACTTCGCTTATAATATTTTAATAAGCTTTCCATAACAATACTCACAAACACGCGTTTTCAATTTCATTATGATAACAATGGCAAAGTAATTTTCAGATGAAATTTTCAATGAGCTCTAATCAAACCATAAAAAAAATAATATTATATTATCATCAATTTTTTCCTTCAATGTAGTGTGACAATGACAAGATACCGTGAAAATATTACAACAAAATAATATCTGATGAAAAGTAACACACACACACAACACAATTCAATGATATGAGGGTTATTATTATCATTATTATTGTTATTCATATATAAATAGGTGCTTATCACAAACAAAACAGATATTTTTAAATACAAATTATAATGAAAATACACTAATAGAAACGCGTTGTCTCACTCAATCAATTATTTTATCAGCTTGTCTTTATTATTCGGATTAAAATGACTCCTTCAATTTATTAACCACATTCATTGTACTTTTAAGTATCATACAACAATGAAGTTCACATGAAATTATATCATTCAAAATGACAGGATAATTATTAATTTTTACATTATTTTTATTCATTCCACTCTCTCCCTCTTGCTCTATGAAAATGAAAATAAATTTAATCAAATTTTTGTCACCATCACACATTTGTCTACTTATAATATGTTAATTAAATGTCACACTCCTTTACATTATCACGTAGATAATTTTCTTTAACTTTTATTGTAATGTAATAATAATAATAAAATGGAGTTTTAAAGAAAATTTTTACATCAAATAATAGAATTTATGTTTCGATACAAGATACGACTTGCACACATGAGATGGAATCACGTAATTTTTCTTTTATTATATTTTTTTTACTTTACTTTATTTAGAAGTTGGAAAAAAATAGAGAATCATGTCTAGAATATTGCAGTTTATGCATTTTGAATACATAAATAATGTTGAGAGACGCGTGCTTGATTTGTATTCATTTTGTAAAGATCCGATTTAATTTTTTTTTCTACTTCATTCAATGGATTAATTTTAAAGTAAAAGAAAAACACATTAATAATGTATCTAATTATTTGATTTTTATTGAACTTAAAGGTTAATGTCAAGTCAAGGAGCAAGTGTATTGAAAATCATATTACAGATTTTCCTTTGTACTGGAGATCTTTCGCTGCTGTGTTAAGTGATTTTTTTTTCACTGTTTAATGTTCTAAATTATGATAAGTCAAATGTAAATAACATTTCAAAAATTGATATGAAATTCGTACAATATTAATCACAAATTTCATCTTTTTTACAACAACAAAAAAAAATAAAATAAAAGTTAAAGAAAAAATTGTTTACAATTTAACAGAAAATAAATAAATTAGTATCATAATTAATTCTTGTTCCTATTCTCATAATTTATCTACGCATAAAATTTACAGAAAAAAAATACAAGAACAATATCTCCAATGTTAAATCATTGTATTTGAGCGTTTAACTGTAAAGTTGTTGATAAAATAAATTTAATAATAAAAATAATGATTCAAAATAGACAAAAAAAGACATTTGAAATGTTTTATAAATAGATAATTTGTAACAAAACTTAGGAATTTTCAAGTTTTTTTTATATCACTATGAAAAAAAACCTGATGGCTTGATGATGTTAGGAATTTTAATATTGTACCTCTTGTATATCATCCATATTGTTAAAATAAGTATAAATGTAAAAAAATACAGTGTTATCAAATTAATTTTAATTATAAATGTTTCAGGATTTTTCATGTTTTGTTTTGTAACTCCAAATTCACAATACAATTATTTACAGATGAAAATAAAATTTTGATGAATTAAATAAATTTTTGATAATATTCCCTGTAACTTTTTTTTTCTCTTGTAAAGGAGATGCCATGATACAAAAAAAAATAATAATATAGAGCATTAACAATCAAAGATAAGAGAACAAATGTTCCATCACAAACCGTTTACATTACTTACAAACAAATAAAATACAAATACTGTAGTAAATATTAAAAGGAAAAAGAAAAAAAAAGTTCACAAAACGCGAAGAAAACACGACATAAAGGGTGAAAAACGAGTGATAAATAATGCTATATTAATTTTAACGTGTAACGATATTAAATTCCTGACATGACAATGCGATCGCGTTTTATCTTGTATCTTTTGTATTTTTCACAGTAATTTTTTTTTGCTTCTTTGTGTTTGCATTACGTAATAGAATTTTATCTTGGAACATCATTTCAAGTGAAAAAAAAATGGGAAATTCAGAGAGAAAAGAGTTAGATAAACACAAGTAATAATTTTGAAATTTTCAAAGGTCATAAAAATGACAATACAATGTTATAATATCAACAAAAAAAGAAAAAAGACAAGGAAAATTGTATTGTGTTGGAACAATAATAAAACTGAGTGAATTTTCTTTATCTTCCATTCAAAACACGATAAACATCCAAAAATAGAATTAAATTGATAAACTTACGATTTAAGGTTTCAAATGAACATTTCTTTTATTTGAATTGATGATTGTAATTAATTAAAATTCAATTTTATTTACTTTAATGTAACTTGTTATTAAATGTCCTCAGGATATAAATTGTTAAGGATTTTTATTTTTGTATAATTAATTCGCAATATTCGGAAAAGCGGAACCAACGGATTTTTTCCATGATTATGCTCCGAAGCCAATTTCAATTTGATCAATATTTGATTGATTTTCGATTCTATCCTCTCCATGAGATTCGAATTTTGGATTTTGGTCAAGTTACTTGTCAATTAAATGGCAGCTTCTAAAACTCTTTAAGCAATACTTTTAAATTAAGAAACAACTATTTACTTTTAATTTCTATAGAAATAATAAAAATAATAATAAAAACTTTATTAATTATTTTATACCCAGAAGCAATTTCATTTGTTTGTTTATTATTTAAATTTTAAAGCACTTAAAAACATATTTGAATTTTTATCAATGAAAACCCCAAAGAACATTGAAATTAATTAAGTTAAAAATATATATTTTTTCCCTTAATGTATCATAATTATAATGAAAAACCTATTTAAAATAATAGACTTTTTTTGATAGGTTCAAATTATGTTTTTTACCTTCAAAAAAAAACATGATACATTTCAATAATATCCGTGTACTTATCTATTAAGAAAGTAAAGAGCAATAAAAATACAAAAACACTTCTTAGAATCAATTATGCAAAAATGTTTATTCTCCGTAAAAATTATGCAAACGAGACCATGAAACACATTAAAAATAGCGTCATCATTACCGTCTCCAGTCATTCTATCTCTTGTTTATTTTAAAATTGTTTGTTCATTTTTCTGTGTGTGCACTGTGTACATTGAATATGATAAATATACGATGACGCCCAAAGATTACTTACATTAAATTGGCAAAGAAAAAACATTATTTTCCACAATTATTATGTAAAATAATTCGGTTGTTTTAAAACAACATAAATATCTTTTAAATATTTTTTTTTGCTACGTACATTTCTTGTACTTGTATATTTAAATTTACATTAAATTAAATGGTAACATTGAAAATTTTTTTTTGTTAAATTTTTAATAATAATGCACTTTTGTGATCATTTTTCTTGTCCGTTGCAATGCAAGTCAGTCAAAGAATGCGATTAATGTTGAGTTTTACATTTAATTTCGAGAAAAATATACATTAAATATTATTTTTTTCAATTTAGATCAAAATTTAATGAGAAACATACATTTTCATACCCTCATATTTTAAGTCCTTTGATATAAAAAAAAACGCTTTTCAAAACAGAAAAAAAAACAAATTTGATAAGATATAATTTCACGTCATACATATCTTCGATGTCATACTTTCACCTTCAAATATGTTTTTTCTTCATCGCCCATAAAATTATGGTGTTACAAATGATGTTTAGAGGATAAACTAAGGTTAAACTAATTTGTGTGTGTGTGTGTGGGCTTAAATGAAAATTGAATGCATTTTTCCATTGTTAAATTAAAATTTATAATGAAATTGCTCCCGTGAAAAAATAGTTAGTTGTGTCACCTTGAAGAGTTTAACTTTTAATAAGGTATTTTGTTCTACTTACAAACAAATTATAATGTTGACAAGAGAAAAAGTGTTTTTTAACTGAAATTATATTAAAACATTTATTTATAATTTTTCTTTCATTTTCTTCTATTTTGTTGCATTGAATTTCATTGTGAATAATTGTGTTTGGCCTTGGTTTGATCTGCTTATGCTTCGTTTGTTGTTTGCTCTCCATTTTTCCACAATGTAAACTTGATTTTAATGAGAAAAAATATCAAATTACACAGTTTATTAGGCTTCATTAAATGGAGTGGTGGAAAATTAAATTTAAGTTATGTCTCGATGGGAGTTTTGATTAAAAGAATTTTTTTTTATTAAAATTTTAGGGTATCATGTATGATGTGCCTTTTTGTTGGTTTCAAGTTTAGGTCAAAGATTTTTATTCAGCCGTTTTGTTGATTTTCATCAAAATTCGCATATTTTTGCAAATCGATGCTAAAAAAACGTCCTCACAAACCTTAATATGCCCAAAAGCCACATTATCATAGCAATCAAACGCTGAATATCAAAAATTACTCATAATTACGCCACACAATAAAATGTATCACATTTTAAGTATTTTAATAAACAAATTTTTATCATAAATTTATTGCATTTACTCTGATGAAAATATTCAAAGTAATATTTCAATACTTTCATTTCATATATATGAATTTAATCATCATCATCACTAAAATACTTCAAGAATCAATTGAAATTCATCAAATAATGAAACAATTAAATATCGAAATACTCATCCATTTGATATAAATATAAATGTGTATCGATTTCAGTATATTTGTGACATAATAATAATCATCAAGTATAATAAAATATAAAATAAAGTTTCATTTTATATCAAATCAAATTTCATATCAATACAATACTTAGTATATTTTGAATTTCGATTCAATTTATCATTATTATTATTATATTGAGTGAGAGAAGTTTTTATTAATTTTTTCCTTTAATATTATTATGTTGCCATAAGGAATGAAGTTTATTGAAATTGAATATTCATTTAGATTTAGGTATAAAAAGAAAATAATAAGAAACAAAGGAATTTTGCTTTTGATTTTGATAATTTTATCTTAATTTTCATAGCTTTGAGCTTCAATTTTGAATATAAATCTGTATAAAATCTAATGAAAACTGCTTCATTTTATATTTTTTATATCGAATGTTAATATTTAAACAAAAGAAAACTAAATATTTATTTCATATATTTTAATGGAAAGCTCTTGATAAAATTTATTTTCATTTCATATTCTTTTGATAAGGCTTTTAAAAGATTTTATTCACATTTCATAATAAATTTGATTTATGTACCAAAATATTTGCATCAAAGAAACTCAAATTGAAAAGTTTAGTCACATTCCTCTTAATCATGTGTCTAATCATTTATATTCGTGTCCCATTAGCCAAGTGCCATTCTTTGAAACTTTTCAAGTAAAACTTGTAACAATTTATTTGTTGTCTAGACACTTTGATTAATATTAAGAACATTCCATGTCCAACATTCTTTTTACATTAAACATTAAAAAAAAATTGTATAAAATAAAAAATAACATCATCGAATAATTTTTTGAGGAAAAAAACTTCTTCTGATAAAAAGACAATTTGAAAGCATAAAATATATTTTTCTCATCTCAATATGGGCGTTACATCGCCAATCAAGCTTAAAATAATAATGAGGATAAAATTAAAATAAAAACGATAACATTACATTAAACACTTAATTTTTATATAAACAAACAATTACAAGGCGTTTCCATCAATTTGAATTACAGCATTTAATTTATTTTTTTTAAGCACATTCCAAGGACATTCATTTCACGTTTATTTTTGTCCAAGAAACACAATTTTCGGAAGCGTTTATTATTATTATCATTGTATTAGATAATTTTTTTTTACACATTGTATCATGTGTCATACTATCGCATATAAATTTATTAATAAAACAGAAAATAGGAATCATTTGTAATAAATATGAGTTATACCATGAAAAAATAATGAAAATAAAGAAGCGCAAAAAATACAACATTAAATTGTATCACATTCATATAATGAGTAACGCATTATTGCTACATTCATTATTATTATTATATATGATGTTATGTGTGACGAAAATTGTCGCGTGTTTCTTAAGCTTTATTATTAGAGACTTAGGAAAGAGGAGTCATAAAAATGAAAGAAATTGCCTTAAAGATGAAGAAGACAAGGAACACTCAAAATCAGCGCCAAAATGTATGCAATGTACTTTTAAGTTAAAAAAAATAAACTGGTCACAATTCATGTGTATATGAAAATATTAAAATTCAATGAAACAAACAAACAGGTTAAATCGCTTTAAATTTCAACTATGTTAATAAAATTTTCTCATAATCATCTTAAATAATAATTAGAACGAATGTGTTATGACATTTCTTTATCATAATAAATGTATTTAAACATAAAATATATCAATATATTCATTAATTTTTTTTCTTTATTTCTTTTTAGGTGAGTACCAAATTACACATGTCCTATGATAATAATTAGTAACAATATTAATAATTATCATAAAACAATATGAGTAAGTACAAGAAATTACATGACATCTAATATTTCAAACAGTATTTTGGGGTTTTTTTCTCTTTTTCATCTTTAGTAATTAGTGTAAGATATATAATACCATGCAACATACACATACACACACATATTTTGTCATTATATGTCCCTAAGCCTTATAAAAAGATAGGAAATATAACATTTTATTGCCTCTGTTCAAAAAATATGACAATAGTAAGTCATAAATTTTCTTTTTCAAGAGATAAATGTAGGACAAAAATGACAATGAAACTATGACGACGGATTGTGAATCAAATGTATATAAATCGTTAAAATGAACCTAAAAAATAAAACTTTTTATTGTATAAAATGTTAATCTAATATATGGATATGTATTTGTATAAATGAAAGTTATGATCATCACTATTTTTTTAGTGAAGTGCTTTTTGATTTGAAAGCTTTTTCATTTGTTATCATTCAAATTTATTGGTAGCACGATAAAATATTTTAAGAGGAAAAGTCAGCTTTATTGAGAGTAGGCAATTCAGAATTATTGAAATGTAAAAAATTGAATCAATGGCTCAAATTCCATATTTGAAGTCCTCATCAAAGAGTTCAATTTTTTCAAATGTTGCTTTAAAAATTGGTATAAACTTCTTAAATCTTTGGAAATCTCAACATGGTCTGTTACTTTTATTTATAATACAAATAAATTTCCCAGAAAAACTAACAATAAATTTATGGTACATCAAAACAAAATTGTTTGAGAAAACTTTTCAAATATTATATTATTCATTAATTTATCTTACAAAAAATATGTCAAACAGTAGATAAAATATAGAAAACTCTCAACTTTGTTCATATTTAAAGAATAATATATAGCTTTTAGTGTGACAGCTGTTGATGATATTACAAGCAAACGCACACACATACACACACACAATCATAAAAATAATAATAAGTAAATGCTTTCGGATTTAAATTTTCAAACATACATATGACACAAATCTGTAAAGTTAAAAGTGCTGACATTTTCATATAAACTATAAAAACAACATTCAGTGTTAATCTGGATAACTCTCTGTGTGTAGTATTTTAAATATGAGAAAAAAAATCTAGAAATAAAAAAAGATGAGATTTATAAAAATCCTTTTTACAAATATTTTCATATATATTTATACATTTATAGATAAAACCATATAATCCTTCTTCTTTTTTTGACTAGTACTAGAGTGTGCTTATAAGTAGTTATATGAATTTTTTTTATATAACATCTGAATTCATACACACACACGCACATATATTTTGATAATAATGATAATAATAGTAAAAACAAAAAAAAATTACTGTAACACAGTCTCATCCAATTCTCACAATTTAGTATGAAAGGAATCAACTCTTTTATTTTTTTTTTTGCTACTGCTACTACTACGCTCTCTAATCTTCATAAAAACCTAAAATATACATGCTTTGTTCATTTGTTGCCTATTTCCATCCTATCCATAACCATTTAAAATCGTGTCATGGATGTATTCTGATGGTTTTTCATCTATTTTACATATGAATGTATGTATAAATGTTATGTTTTTTTCTTATAGAATGAAACATTGTGAAAAATAGTAATAAAATAAAATATAAAAAAAAGCAACAGTCAAAATATATTTAAAAAAAAAAATAACTTTGGTTAGTGAAGATAAGACAAGGAATGTTTATTTTTCATTTTATTTGGTTTCGTTTTCTCGGAATTTTATGAAAACTATAAAATGCAAATTTATATTTGTTAAAAGGTCATAGAAATGTTTAAGTTTATAAAAAAAATTCAGAATATACATTGAACAACGGGAAAAATATCTGTATAAAAGGTTTGTGGTTACTAAAATATGTTTTTGAATGGTTTTTTAACAATACAATGGGATTTCTGGAAAGTTATTCTAGTTTTGTGTTTTATATACATTTTTGTAGTTATCGTTAAAAAATTTGCTGCTTTTTGTACTTGTTTTTTATTTTGAAATGTTTTTTGTTTTCAAAATTTGCTTGAACATAGCGAGTCGGACTTGAATGAGATTTTGTTTTGTACGAAATTTTATATGGGAAAGTTTTTGAATTGGAGGAGATGTCATCTGAATTAAGCTGAGACCTGGGACAGCATTTATGATTCCAATTTACCTTCCAGCAACTTTTAATGAACTTACTTCACAAAAATACATTAACTCGCGTTATCTTAAAATAACCATTGAAATTAATTTCTTCTGATAAGACACTACGTTACTCATATAAAATTCATTAAATATTTCCTTCCTATTTATTATACAATTCCTTTCTAATCTTTCCATGTATGTCTGGGTCTTTAATCAAATCCTTAATCAACTGAATCCTTAATTTCCTGCCGCACCACTTTATTAATGTTACAATACAATTCCATACCCATATCTAAATAACTTTAATGATAATAATAAACACACAACCATTGTCTAGCACTAATAAAGCTAATCAAATATTCTAAAGGCGTTCAATCAATTACAAGTATGTATAAATTCCGACTTTACTATTAATTAATGTGTGTATATTATTTTTGTGTTTCGCTGACTAAACGTAACCTTAACATGTTATTTTTTATCATGTTCATGTATATGAAAAGTTTTTGTCACGCAGTTTCAAGTCAATGATGAAAATTCAGTGACTTCACTAACATAATTATAAATATAAAAATGTGTGTGTGTGTTTGTGTGTGACATGTTATTAAAATCATTTAATCAGTGCAAGGATAATTATGTTGTTTTCATCCCCATTCATATCCTTATAGTTTTTCATTAAAAGCATTCAAAGATTAAAAGAACATGAATAAGCGTATTTAATTAGAGTGGAAAGGCCTTACATGTAAATATATTAATAGTGTTTTGTACCTAACACTCTCACATGAACTATCCAATATATAAAAGCACCCCTTTTTCCATTATAAACCATACAAAACCAGATATCATCTTGTTTTTTCATTTTCACAAGCTTTATTAAAATATTATTACCAGCTTACCTACATAATTTATATAAAAACACAATTTCTCATAATAAATTTATATGTGTGTGACTTTAATATTGAACATTAAATAGCTTTTTCGTGACCATTAAGATATGGGGTATTAATTTAATGGTATAATAACAAAAACATGCATATTTTATGCTTATATGTGATAGAGGTGAACATATTTGAGCAATTAAATTCAATTATACCTCTTTGATTTTCCTCGACATTAAAATAATCATCATTATTATCAGGGTCGTGTACACATTAAAGTCTTATAACATTATTTTCCCTCATTAAAATTTCAAGTCCAAGTCACATGATCAACATGATTTTATAGTTTATTGTTTTACCTTAATATTTATGCATGTATGTGTGTATGTGTAAGGGTACAATACAAATCATGTTAATTTCACTTGAGAAATGGACAATTTAACTTTTCTACACATTATTATAAAACTGAAAAAGGTTTATCGTGAGAAATAATCAATTAATCTAACTCATTACGTTGTTGTTGTTCCTTTTTTCATTGTACATACGTCGTGTTTGTACACATTTAAGTATTTGTTGAAATCGTGGTGATACCGATATTATTGTTATCGTCACGCAACAATAAATATATAAAGCTGTAAGATTATGCCGTAATTAAATTGGTCGTTTATGTGATTTTCTTTGTAGAATGTCTTTTTTATTGATAATGGTCATGATTTTGGTGTGTCTTTGTAAAAATATACAAATATGTTTTTTGATGCTTGAATATGCCATTAAAAAATTAAATAGATTTTAAGAAAAATGTTTTAAATAACCTATAGAATCGTGATTTACATACATTTGAGCTCTACCTCTCCCGTTATTCGTTTTTTTATACAGAATTCATCTAGGATTTTTAACGGTTTACCAGTGTGCCAAAAGACGTCAATGAGACTACATGTTTTTATAGTGATTAAATTTTTAGCAAATTTTTCAATTGAGCAAATTCAAATTCAAAATCTTAAAATTCATATTACAAGAAAAATCCATGTTTCATATTTCAATTCGGAAAAAAAAATAAATAAAAATCACGTCTTTCTTCAATTTCCAATGTATTGCACATTCATATTATTGAAAATCAACAATAAAACACGATTTTTGCAGATGTAAAATATGCATCATGTTATTCGAAATATGAATATCTTGATATGAATTCTTGATAAAAAAAATGTAATGTTATGTGAAAATCATTCAAAAAATTTAGCAATACAATTCCAGTAGCAATTGAAATTTGAAATTTATTTTCGTCAAATTAAGACTACAGTCACTACTTGAACCCCCGAAAGGTCCGCCCAGGAGCTAAATAGTGACTAATAAATACATACATTTACTTAATCTAACGTTTAATTCTACATTTACTTATTCTAAATTAAAATTACATAAACTGACATTTAAACTCTATAATATAAATTTTTGATTTTCTTAACTAAATTAATCTTAAAAGTATGTTTATCACAGTCCAGGCTCAAATCTCCACAAAATTCATTAAACAAACCAATGCATCTATTCATAGTACTGTTATTAATGTAATTCGAATTGACTTTGGTTTGTTGAAGCATCCTGTTGTTTCTCAGTCCGAATGGATTATTTCTTAGGATCAATTTATTTTTTAATAACGGACAATTTATGTTGTTCTTTATCAAATCAAAGACTAAAATGCAGCATGCCACCACTTGCCGATGTTGAATTGATATCATTTGTAACAAATTCAATCTATGATGATAGGGTGGAAGAATGAATCGATTA
Source organism: Culicoides sonorensis (assembly GCA_900002565.1). Lineage (NCBI taxonomy): Eukaryota > Metazoa > Arthropoda > Insecta > Diptera > Ceratopogonidae > Culicoides > Culicoides sonorensis. The sequence goes on from LN483885.1 coordinate 76,960, forward strand.
GTCTAAGATAGATTTCTCAAGCAAAAAATGAGAAATTGCTTTTGTATCGATTCAATTCTATTTTTGTCACACTGATAATGAGGCATCCATACAACATTCCCATACTCAATAATTGACAACACAAGAGAATTGTAGAGCGTTTTAAGAGTGAATGGAGACGCCAAGTTATTTTACTTTATATTCGTTTTTCATTAGTAACTTAAGTAAAAATAATAATAATTACAATAAAAATTAAGTGTGTATTTAAGAAATTACAACAAATCACACCATTAAAAGCATCTTTGTCAAATTAAAAATAAAACTTTGACCAAAATGATGACAATACAAATACGATATATACCATGTTCCATTTAGTTATAACAATAATAATAATAAAATGAAACAAACCTTTATTCTATATACAATGTTTTTCCACGTTCCATTATTCCTATTATTATTGTTATGTAACTAAGAGAAAAATACAATAGAATAAAATACTCTCATACTAAATATCATCTGTTCCAGTCAGTATTTTATATTTTTGTTGTACTCTATTTAATATTTTATTTTTTTTCTCCTTTATATACATACAATGTGCATATTTGGATACAATAGTTGACGACTTTTATCCACTAATGGTTATTATTTGTCCCATTTTTATTATTGTTATACATTTAAACACACACACACTCATAGAAAATGTATAAATAAATGTTTAAATTGGACCCATTCGTAATGTTTTGGGATTTTTTTTCCTTCATTTCATGTGCAATTATGATAAAACCAAAACATTATTTCTAATCATCCATATACAGACACAAACATAGAGAAAATTTGTTTGTAAATGGTTTTTCTTATTTTCTTTCTAAATGAACGCACGTTTCGTGTACATAAGACACACACCCTTGATGACAACTTTCATGGACATTACATTTGGATTTCTTAGAAATTCTGAATTGTTACAAATCTGGGAGGATATCAAAAAATAAAAACTAATAATATAAATTGTTTATTTAATACAAATTTCCTTAACCACCCAAAACAAAAAAATACCCACATTAAATGAAACGAAATATAAAATAATATTTAAGATAATGCAATTTAGTTAATGGACGAAAGACTATCATTAAATTATACTAAAATTTTATTTGGGTTTGAATTTGAATTAAAATACAAAATAAATTTCATAGAAAATTATTTTTCCATACAAAATTTCACAACTAGGTGATGTCCTTTTATTCATTTCAAAGTCTGTTTAAATAACAATAATTGTATTTACTTATCAATTTTGTGTAAATCTCGGAATAAAATAAGTAAAATAATCATACTATTATAATAAATTAGGAAGAAAAACATTATAATATGTTTAAAAAAAATAAATATAACAATAATAATGACTCTAATTCCGACAATATTTTCATGTACGTCCCCATTCATTTTCATACACACTTAATAAAAGTAAAGTAAAATAACAAAAATAAATAATAAGAAACTGGCAAAAACAGACACACATACAATTGCAGAAGAAAAAAAAAGTTACTGCATAAAATTTATGCTGATCAAAATGCCAGACATTAATTTTTGTACTGAGCTCTACATATATTGAACACAATTGAATGTAAATTGTATTCAAAGAAAAAAGGTGTCTTTCTGCTGTATTTTAATAGAAACCCACAAACTTACTCAAAATATGTTACAAATAATAAATGTTCATACAGATATTGAATGAATAAGTTTATGGAATATTTATTGAGATAATGTTATGGAATTCCTGTATATTTTATAATCGAATAATATACACCAAAATAAAGTTAAGCATTTTTTCCATGTGAAATTCAGAAGTATCAGAAAAATATAAGATTTAATATGAAATTCGGTGTTCATATTTTATTTTTATACATACAATGAAAGATGTGGAAAAAAAAGGAAAACGAGAGAGAAAAGTGTAAATAAAATTTTTTGGTGTAACTAAGTTTGGAACATGATAACAAGATAACGAAGTAAAAACTGTCCCGTTTGCAAAAGATTTACATTATTTATTTATTTATTTAAGTATAAATTTTATTATATTCCTTCTTTTACGCGTACACACTAAGCGTTATATATTTTTTTTAATATTAATCGAAAGTACTAAAATTTTTATACGAGGTTAAATCGTTATCAGGGGATTTTGTCAGTGACAGCTTGACAGGCAACATTTATGTCCCTTTATTTAACGCAAAAAAAAAATATAAAAGCATTTAATTTAAATCGACAAATTTTTACAAGAATTTTAATTTTTTTAAAAAAAGCCAGGCGTCTCCATTTTTTATTAAGATATTTTTGGACTTGTAATCCCTTGATAACACTTTTCTATGAAATATCAACAAATTTGAAAGGTTCTTAATACGTGTCTAGACTTAAAACATTAAATTTATAAGGCTTTAATGGAAAGTCCCTTAATGGTTTTCATTTTAAATTTTATAAGAAAAAATAATCATGTTGCAGTTGAATGAAAGGAAAGCCCTTATCTTATTTTATGAATTGATAAGAAATTTTTTCTTCTGGTTTCATAACAATTTTAATGAAAATAAAGTAATTAAATTTCTGCCAGCTAATTAATTAATATTTTAAATGTTTGAAATAAATTTTCACAAATATGAGCGGGTTTAAATTATATAAAATAAAAAAAAATAATTTAATAAAAAATTATCTTTTAACCAGAAAATCCTTTTAAGAAAAAAATGTTTTCCCATGCAAAGGGAGAAACTATCATTTATTTATCATATTAAAAGAAAAAAAAGTTTAATTTTTTTATAAAAGAAAATAAACTGGAGATAAAGATAGAGATAATGTGATGCTGCAAGGTGCACAATTATTTTTTTGTTCCCATCTATAATAATTGAAACAGTGCAATAAATCATTCAATTTTTACCCAATTTTACGATTATTTGTATCTCCCAAAAAAAAATCATAATTTGTGTATTGGTACAATGTTTCTTATACGATTTCAGGCCTGTTTCTATTAAATTATTATTTTTCAAAATGTTATTTTGTTGCACAGTTCAGTCAACAACGAAAATTTTCACATTTTTCTTCAGATACAAAATTTAAATGATAAAAAAAGTATGAGATAAGTTGTACTTTATCCACTTTATTATTCATTAGACTGCATTCTCTCCTCTTTTATATATATGTATAATATTTTTCTTTTTCTTTTGTTTTGATATTGTTGTTTTTTCTGTTTCATTCATTCTGGTTCACGAAAAATGTTTTGCATACTAAATGTATACATTTGAATACATGCGATTTGTGAAAAATAATAACAAATAATAAAAAATATTTTTTCAGATTGAAAATGGGAAAAGAATGAAGAAAGAATGTAGAAAGAGTTGCGAAAAAAACTAGATAACCTGCTTTACACTTAAATATCTCTTAGTTTCTTATTTATTTATTATTAAAAAGGGCTTCATTTCACATTTATTATAATAAAAGTTTTTGTTTCGTTTTTCTAAAAGTTTAATTGAAAAAAAAAAATCTGTGAGATATTGAAAATAAATTTATTATAAAGGCATCACTGATTTTAGAATTTCAAATATGTTAAAGGAATTTATGTCTATGTTTACCAAAAAAAATAATTGAAGACTAACGCAAATAATACAATTTATCACCATTATTTAATAAATTCCTTTAATTAGCGTATATGATAAAACATAAAACAAAATTTCACATTAATAAAATTATACCTTTAATGATTTTCTTTTACGAAAATTGTCATTTTATCTATCAGTCACTTGCACTTACACACATAAACGATCACTATTTAAAATAAAATTAATTTAATTATACACTCAGTTATAAAATAACAATAAAATTTCACATTACACATACAATTTATAATAATAGAAACAATAAACTGTATTTGTTCTATACGCTCTCTCAAAAATATCACAATGTGATGCAGGTTCATCACATATAATGCTATTATTTTACTAAATTTAAGTTGGTAAACATCATTATTATTATTGTTATCATTTTGCGCTTGAAATAACTGTAAATACAATTTATTCATAAATAGCATGGTTGTTAAGTTTACGAGTGTCGCATCAAACATTTAATGTGCTCGTCATTTTCAACCCTGTTGCAACCCAATTTTTTTTTTACTTATTTATTTACACAGTTAAATTGCATTTTATCGTCTCCTATAATGAAAATTTAATACTTGATCTCGTTATAAAATATAGTGAGAAAACTTGTAAATATTATAGCTGTACAATGAAAGTTGATAAGAAAATTGTTGAAATTTTCTGCTCTGCATTGAAAATGAGTTCATAAAAGACATCAATTTACTCGCATTAATAATAATAAGAGGGCGGTAAATTTAATTTCATTTGTGTTTCTGCTTTTCACTGGAAAATAAATTAAATAATTGTGAAAAATGTTTCTTTTACCTATAACTTTATTCATTTATTATTATGAAAGAGTGGAAAAAGTGTAATTTCTTATTTTATTTTAATTTTAATTAAAGCACTTTGTTTTTTTTTTGTTCTTTTACTTTTACTTGAATTTGAATATGAAATGAACTTTTATACATACACATAACTTATTCAAGGTAGTTTTTCAATTAAGTATCTTCTCTTATTTCCACCTAATTTTTTAAAGTACACATTCATACATAAACTTTTTTTTAAACTCATTTTGTGTATAAACGCAGACAGCTTATAATCCGAAGCCAACTGTTCTTTGTTATTTTTTGTAGACGTCATCTCATTGTTATACGTTAAGTGTGTGTGGGAAAAGGAAAAAGCAGTTTTCATTTCAATATAAAATTTTCTTTCAGAAAGTAATAAGATACCAGTGAGTTTTAAGTCCAGACATGAGTGTGAACTCGGCCTCCAACTGATTTTTTGGGTTTTAAGTGTAGTTTGTTTAATTTCCAATCAAAATGCGCTCAATTACACTTCAAGTGATAACTTTTTCTGATTTCACTCACTCATACTTTTTATGTTAATAACGGAGATCTAAACACATTTCATTACTCATATCCTAAGTAATAATAAAATTAATATACAAAAAAAATAACTGCAAAAAGGTACCTACTTATGAGTTTTGGCAAAGTTTCAACATTTTCATTTGTTTTCATTTCATTTTCTCTCTTCTACTTCAACGAGAAAAAATTAAATAAAACGTGAAATAGCTCAGTTTGTTTAATAACTTTTTTTAACATTTTAAATATGTATGCAAAAGTAGCAGAATTTTATTCACTACTTTATATGTGTCATTCAATTCACATTGAATTTTATATATGCAGATTTTGTTGTTTTAAGTTCACAACCCGTGAAAAAGTTCTATAGTTGCAAAATTTTAAACTAAAATGTATGTTACTAAGTAAATAAAACTGAAAAATGATAATATTGATGTAAAAACATGACAGAATGTTTTTTTTCTATTATAAAATGCGATTTCAGGGACAAGTTGGTTTAGTGTCTGTTTCAAGGAAAATGATATGTAACAAAGTTAATGAAGAATTGGGTAAATTTTTGTCTAGTCTAATATGAAAATCAATTTCAAATTCGAATGCACTTTTTCACATCATTAAAAGTGACTTTACTAATTTTTTATGTACCTGCATAATGCATTATATTAAAATTTTGTTTTGCCCTATTCTTTATTATACTTTTTTCAATTTTTAATGCAAAAACGCTTTTCAATTTACAAATACTCCGTGTATTTCATCTGAAATGATTTTGATACCGTAACTTATCAATTTGAGTGATAATTAAATTATACAACAAAATATTCTCATACAAAAGTTAGAGCAAATTTATGCAAACAAAAGTTTTTGACATCTTTCAAACAATCTATCACACATTCACACACACATGTGTTTTTGATTTCAAACTTTTCCTTGAGTAATTTTAAACTTTCATTTATAGACACACTGAAAACTTGTACCAGAAAATGCACAATCAAATATTTTTACACGTCAAAATTCAACATGACATATAAATTTTATAATGTTTTACACTTTTATACAGTGTTTGAAAGTTCTTACGGTTTTTTTTTATTTAAGAAATTTATATTGTTCACTTAAATTTACTTTACGAATATTCTTAAACCAAAACATAAAGTTGGATGAACGTGTGAATTTGTTAAAATTATTATCATGTGAGTACGTTTATGTATGTGTGAAATAATGAAATAAAGATGTAAATATTTGAAAAACTTCATCATTTTATCTTATATCCATACTTAAATTGTATGAAAGAAAAGTTATTATTATTCATGTTTAATTTTGTGCTTGAAGCATAATCAATGCAAATTTTAAGAATATGCGTTACTATGAATACTGAAATAGTTATAAAATTTATCATAATAATAATAATATTAAAGTTAAAATTAAAATCGTGTCAAAATGAAAACAATATTTTATATTAAACTTTTTCAAGTAAATTATTTTTCAGGGGTAATATTTCATGTACAATCCTTACTCTTTATATTAATTTAATGAGTTGATGAGGCCAAAAATTTTAATAATAATAATTATTATTATTAATGATAAAAAATTAACACAATATAAAACAAAACCTTATACTTTATGTATATTTCGTTCATATAACACAACAAAATGATGATTAAAAGGCATATCAACCATTTGTTTAATGTTTATGTACACACAATATAAGAGGAAAATGGTATAAATTTTCATTTCAGTTTTTCTTACACAATTTTCTTTTTGTTATGGAGCCTTATAATAAATGTTTATAACGCAATATAAATGAACCGAGATTTAACTTTTAATAGCATCGTTCGTCTTTTTAAATAGTATATCAGTTAAAATTATTAATACCATTTTACCTAATAAATTTACATATAAATGTATGTAGATTTTTCATTTACTCAGACACATACAGATTACTGTCCCCCATTTTCATGTAAAAATGTTTCCAAGACACTTTATTTTTAAAAGGAAAAAAAAATGACAATGTGATAAACTGTATAATAATAAAATGATATACATAGAGAGAAACAAACAATATCAATGTGAGCATTTACTACCACAACACAATTGTTTTTAATAAAAAATGTGTTAAAATACTGTAAAGAAGATAAGACAAAACTCACTCTTTCTCTAATTTATACTTCATATAAACGATATATATAACCAACAATTAATCTTCTGGGTTAAATTAATTTGATTTCATTTTATATGTGAATAATAATTATTTTTGAATCTCATACTACTAAATGACATTATGTAATTTAAAACTTGGATGATGATGATATTTATTTAAATGACGAAGACAACGATGATGCTTTTTCTTCGTGTTTTAAGTATAACAGTTATTCATGAATAATTTAGGGTTGATGAATATAATGATAGCTTGTCAGTATCATATCTCTTTTTTGTGTTAGTGCAAATATTAGTAATTTTGTGCAACATTGCATTTAATTATCTCGTATTTTATTGAATAAATTTAATTCTTCAAATACAGTCTGAGAAGAAAAAATAGAAAATAGAAATTAATCACTTAAAAGAATGAATTCCATTTGAATGTTGGATTGCATTGGTTTTCATTCGGCTCAGGTGTAGTAATGGATGGGACATGGCCCACACATAGACAGGAAAAGTTTCAAAGTTAACTTGAATGAATATAAAATCAAGATCCCAAATGCATTTTCACCTCATTTCATTTCTCAATGTATCTAATGAAAAATTAACTTAGCATATAATCTAACGAGAATAAATTAAAATGCAAAGTTTACCGATAAAATTATTCAACTCAGATTTTAATTAATGAAAAACAAATAAAAATATTACAAGCCACTCAATTTCTTAATAGAAATTTAATTTTACTCAAACAAAAGTGAAAAATAAAATTATAAAAACTTTATCTCTAATAATCTCCTTCACTGAATCACAAATTCATTATCTTTTCAATGATAAAATAAAATAAGTTTGTTTTTTGTTCTCTAAAAAAGAAACCGTTGCTGTTTTCATAATGAGCTAAGTTTCAATTTTCTCTGTAAAAGTAGCAACAACGGTAAAACTAAAATAGTTTCATAAGATGCATTTCTTGCACATGAATTAACTTTCAAAGTAATCGATTCATTTCAAATTTATCCCAGACTTAAAAAATTTCAATTTTATATTAATAAAGTTTGAAATCTTTTTGTAGTTAAAGAAAAAAAAATTAATTTTTCTTCAAAAAAGGACAATGAAAAATGTATTTCTTTTAAAATTCAAAATAGAATTTAAAATGCTCAGAGAATTGTAAATTACCTTGTTTCACTTCGCAGACAAGGAGTATAAAATTGTAAAGAATAATTTTTTTTGTATGAATATGTGACACAATATAAAATGTGTAACCACGTTGCTACCATTAAATTTATTTTATTACTAGTAGTAAATCATGTTGCTTTTTATTATTATATGTTATATTTATGTGGAAAAATTAACAATCAAATAACTGCTTATCCATGTTCGCTTGGTCTGGGTCTTGTGTTGCTGTGACTACCGCAATGTCTTATAAATTACTCACAAGAAACGATTATGTGAGTTAAAAAACATGTAATAAAATATATTTTTGGTGTGATAAATTTATAGTGGTGGTTATAATTTAACCTTTTATTTCGTGGAAAATTGATTCAACGTGCATTTAATGAATGTTTGAGGAAATTGGGCTCTGACTGACTAATGATCTTATTTGTAAAAAAAAACTAGAGTAATTTCCTTAAAATTTTAAAAAAAATAATAATAAAGATGAAGATGAAAAAAGCACTTATTTGATTTTGCAATAACTTGATTGTAAGCGCCTTACATCAATTTAATATTTTTTTCGTTACATTAAAAGTTTCTTTTCCCATTCTTTTCTTAAAAGAGAGAAAAATAAACTATCAAAGTAAAATAAAACACAATACACATTTTTACACATTTCAACTATTGAGAACGGTATTTATCAGTAGAAAACAGTCATGTTTTCCCTCTTTTTTATTGTAAAAGCTCTTCTTTCAAGCTTTTTATATGAATGATGTTATGTTATTTAATCTCTTATATGAAATGATGATGTCGAACGTTCTTATCACAAGTTCTCCAGAAAAAAAATCATAGCTTTACTTTGAAATTTATTGTTCTTTAGTGTCTCGTAGTGCCATGTTCTTTTTATCATTGAAATATGAGGAGTAAAATTAAAATCTTTAACTATCTTTCGTTAAAATAGTTTTCAATTTTTTTCAAAGTAAGCATAAATTTACAACAAAAAAACTTCATATCTTCAATAAATCATATTCGTCCAAAATGTTTTAAAAAATTTAACATTAACGAGTCATCTTTCCAATAACATTTTGTTCAATTTTTCATTGAAAACCGTTATCGAAATGTAATCTTCTTTCAAAGTTTTCCGATGACGGTCATTTTTCTTCACTCACATATTGTCAAATGTACATTAAAACAGTAAATGATGATGATGTAACTGTCAAAAGATACTATTTTGATGTCCCAATAGCATATAAATACACATTATTTTTATGTTTAAGTCCCCATGTCACAATTCATGTTACAACTAAGATAAAAGTCTAAGCACATTTATTATGATTATTCAATTTCTTCCATTTTATCATCATAAAAGTAGTTTTTTTTTCCTTACATGAAAAAAAAATGAAATATAAATTATTTTATATGTATAACATAGCTTGTCATCATCATCATCATCATCGTGAAGGTTTTTTTTTCTCATGTTGAATTAAAGCAAAAGTCGAATTTTCCCTGAAATTCCAGCAAATTTAATGTTATGTTATAAAGTCAATCCTCTTGTTATTTATTTAATATGAATATTAATAAGATGTTTTTATGACTAAATATAAGCATGATATTAATGAAGATTATTATTATTATTATTCTGTTGTTGTTTGATATTATTAATATTACCGTGATAAGAAAATAAGAGTGTGAGTGAAATTATTATTAATATTTGTGAATGTGTGTCACAACAATGAATTACCTTATCTGCTTAAGAATATCAGACAGTTAAATATTAATTTATACATCATATAACATACTACTTACACACGTGTTTTGTGGTATAACAACAAATTTAGTGGTTTTAACAATATTATATGGGCTTAAAAATGTGAATTTAACATGGTTTCATATATCTTAAATAAGATCAATGATGTGTAATTTGTTCTATAAATTAGTTTTTTTTTATGTGTGAAATGTCATGAACATTTCATCGTGAGACAAAGCTTTCATAAAAACTCCTTTAATGATTTTTCAAATACTTTGATAACATTTATCAGAACCTTCAAATAATTGAAACCATTTCATTTGATATTTATTAAATTTTATTTATAGATTCTTAATTGCGTGACATATAACACCAAAAATTTCAAGATTAAATTCAAATAAACAAACATTAAGAATCTTGATTATATTTTTATTGTTATTACAATTCTAATAAAAACAATTGCTGACAATATTGTTTTATATTCAATACAAATTTTGAAACGATACTAGAAAATGTATTCATAATTATATAAATATTTGTATTTATTTCGCTTTTACAACAGAAGACATGAAAGGATTCTAAAAATAATAACCGTAATAATAATGAAAAATCATCGATTGAATCAAATATTTCCGTTATTGTTCTTGTATGATTGTAATAAAATATTATTATTTGTCATATACATGATAAGATTTCCTTCCTTTTCCTAGTAATGTTAATAAGATCAAAAAATACTAATATTTCAACATGAAAGTAAATTATATATTCAAAATAATTGTATAACTTAATGTTTGACTTGTAAATCTGCCCCAATGGAATACGACGAACAATGAACTCTCATGAAAAGTCTCATATCTTAAAAACTTCTTTTTCATCATCATCATCGTCATGGAATTTGTTATGTATAAAATATAATTTATCATGATATTCAAGCCCAAACAAACTATATTTGTGTTATTATTATTATTATTATTCACAAAAGTATTTGCATATTTTATAAATTTTCCTTGTATATTATATACAAATAAACATCCGTCTTCATCTTGATGTTGTCTTGTCTTAGAGGTTTGTTCTCCCATTTTGCAAATGTTCACTGAAATTATAATAATAATAAAGTTTAACTTGATTGCAAGATGTTTCAAACGTAATGTCAAATGTTAATAAATTTGTGAATAATATAAACTTTTTCATAGGAAAACAAAATCATATGACATGAAATTTTTATCAAGATCTAATTGATTGTATGTTAAAACGGAAAAAGGAGATGCTTTGATGATATTATTTCATTGAAATCGAATTGTTAACACTGAGATAAAACATCGCTTTAATGTAATCATCTTCCATCAAATCAAAACAAAGTAAATGCATTATTTAACCAAATTTCCAATGAAATATTGTTAAATCAAACAAATGTAATTTGATTCTAAACTATAATATCAAAAATCACATTTATTTTTTTCTGTTGCAATTTTCATGTATATACATTTCAAAAATCTATCATTATTATTGTAAATTTTTTTTTTTCTCCTTTTATATTTGTAATTCATACGTAATATCCTGTTTATATTTGCACACAAATGTTCGATATATGATAAAATAAATGTCCAGTTCATTCAACATTGTTGGATAAAAGGGATATGTTGAACATTTAAGTGTAATTCCATATCATAGCATTTTGTTTGATTTGATTTTAAACAGAAATTGGATTGAATTTCATTTTGTATTTTCATTTTGTGTTTGATATTTTATGTGGAACATCGTACAAATAAAACAAACATATTAAAGTGGTTGAAGCATCATTTTGCATCTGAAATGCCAGATCATGCAGCAAAACATAAATCAGGATGACTTTAAATTGGGTCGACATATTTAGTTTCATATCTACAATTTTTATATATTTTTTTTAAATTTATTTTAATATTACACATGGTGTGAGCGAGTTTTTTTAATCCTCGAGTCATATTTCTTGTACTTAATCTTAAATTATTATTATGCATTTTTTCCATATTCAAATGTTGAAATTTATTTGTGTAATAATCTTAATTAATATAATTTTTTATTTCATTTCAGCTCCCCCATCATCGATAGAAATACAAGGATATTCACACAGTTCAAAGGTAGAAGTGAGAGAAAATCAAGACTTAGCATTAACATGCATTGTGGCCAACTCAAAACCAGCAGCAGATATCAAATGGTATCGAGGTCATGTTGAATATAAACCAGGTAAATATTTGCAATGTGTCTTAATTTGAGTGTCTCACACTTTGTTTGACAAAATTAATGAAATTGCTTGAATCAGCATTTATTTAAAATGTGATATGTCCCACTTACAATTTAAATTCAATATATTAAACATTAAAATTAAGATTCAATGACACAAAAAAAAACCTTATCAAAACCTGGTCTTATTATGATGTTGATACATTTTAATCACCTTCATTATGACGATACTTCATTTATTTAAACAACCACTTCAACAAAATTCACTTCAAATTCATTTGTTGTTATTGTTTACAGAGCAAATATAGCTCAACTTACGGATCAACATAATATAATTATAGCTAAACCACAACAATTCATATGAAATGACGTTCATCTATTTAACATTTATATAATCTTATGACTTATGGCTGATTATATTCAAAGTTTGTGATGGATTTATGATGATGTTTCGTGTGTTTAACACCTGTTTAAATTTTAAATGAAATTAATTTTATTAAAAAATACCAGGCGTCTCCACTTATGAATTTGATGAACATAACATTACTTTAAATTGTGATGAAATCTTAATGAATATATATTAATTTTCATTTTCAGAGGGACTAGAAACCCAAGTAACAGCATCAGATAATGGAAAACGTTTCACTGTTACCTCCCGACTAAGACTCAAACCAAATGCATCTGATGATTATATGGAATATTCGTGTCAAGCTAGGCATAAGGCTTTGACTCCAGATATGCCAATGAGAGCAACTGTTCAATTATCTGTTTTATGTAAGTATTTGTTTTTTGTAAGTTTTTTTGGAGAAAAATTCTCTTTTAAGTCTAATAGCACTTGAGATGGAAAATTCACTTGATTTTTTTTTTTTGAAAATTATTCTTATCACAAAATTGCGCATGATTTTCCAAATCCATTTCACGCGTTTCCACTGTTGATATAGCGATCACATCCTTCCGAGAAATAAGAATCTTTTTCACATTCATGTCAATTTTTGTTTCTTTCTTTCATTTTGTTATCTCTAAATTCAAAAAACGGTAGTAATAATAATCTCAATAACATACACATAATTTTTATGCCTCTTTCCATTTTTACTTAAAACGTAACGTTTTCAAATTGCCAGAAGGTATTTATTGACACTTTTGTGTTGTGTTACAATAAAAAAATGTATAACCACAAATGAAAAAGAAGATTTTCCATTTGGGTTTTACTTTCAAACGATTATCAGAATATGGAAAATAACATTTATTGCCTTATTTACTCTCTTTCTGTGTCAATATGCAATCGAAAAGTGACAATAAATGGTAAAGTTTGTTAACTATTCATCGAAATAGTAAAAATAAAAATAATACTAACGTTATAATAGAAGTTTTACGGTTTTGTCAAAGCATAATCGTTTTGAAAGTAGACGATGAACCATTTTGATATAAAACTATTTTAATGTAAATCCCTTTGGGATACTGCTGTTTTTTTCTTATATTGTGACCTTTTTTGCATCATTTTTTCTCCCTTTTTTAAGAGACTGTAAATGTGTATTTATTATTTACTTTACCTATCATCATTTGTGTATTATGAAAAGGGATGTTTTTTATTTTATTTTGAGATCTATTTGGATTATTATTTGTAAAAAAAATCTGAGACACTTATGTGTGTATTTAAGAAAAGATGATGCAAACGATTTACTTATCTTTACACTTATTATTATTATTATTGTTGTTATTAAAAGACACACATATTAAGAGGATACTTTAGTCCTTTTTTTACCTGATTCCTTGTCATCTGTGTATCAATTTTGCCATTTTTTTATTTGAAAAGTTATAAAAGTGGAGTTAACGACAATCTTTCCACTGATTATTTTCGAAAAAAAAATTCCTCCCTCAAAAAATTTTCCATTACTACAAGATTTTATAGAAAGTTTTTTGTATTTTATTTAAATAACATAATCTCACCTATTTTTTTTTTATAAAAATTTTAGATCCGCCTGGTGAACCTTATATCATCGGATATAACCAAGGTGATAAGTTGAAACGTGGGCAAAATGTTGAATTGACTTGTGAAAGTCGTGGCGGAAATCCCCCAGCTCAATTAATTTGGTATAAGAATGGTGTTCAAGTGAGGATGGCTTATCGCACAAAAGGACGTGTATCTGAAAATAAATACACATTTATTGCGGAAGCAAACGATAACAAAGCAAAATTTAGATGTGAAGCAAGTAATGTAATGTCACCTGAACCACTTAAGACTGAAGTAGAATTAACTGTGTTATGTAAGTATTTTCCATTTTCATCATTACATTAAAGGAAATTAATTTTCAAATTATTTAAATTTTATTAGTTGCACCATCACATTTGACAATAAGTGGACCCTCAGAAGCCCGTGTTGGAGATCAGGTACATTTAAGTTGTGCCACTGCACCATCAAATCCACCAGCTGACATAAAATGGACTGTAAGTGGGAAACAAATGAAAAACGTACCATCAAGAACAGCGATTAGTCCGGAAGGTAATTTAATTTTATGTAATCAATGTATTCTGAGCATGAAACTACAGAAATGTTCATACCACATATACCATATGTCGTCACCTTAATTGATTTTCATGTCATGCCAATTTATTCCAATTAATGTGATACGAATAGGAGAGAAAAAAAGGTCACACAAATTAAACATATAAATTCTATACGAGAGATTGACTAATTGTTCTAACTCAAAGTCAATATGTAATGGACCATAATCTGTGCCTAGAAAATTATTGATTTAATTTGTACCTGGTTCATGTTCAGTAAAATTTCTGTGACATGTTTGCTACTAAAAGGATATGACATTAAAAGTGGACAACAATCAATCATTTTGAATATCCAATTTGTTGTCACATTTATTTTATTTTATTATATTATCTTATGCTCGTTTTTGACTTGATTTTTGTTTGTTTTGGATTTTGTGTATTTACACACACATGTGAAATGGTACAAAAAAAGATGAAAGTATACCCAAGCCACACATTCATTTACCTTGCGGCCTTTACCTTTTAACACACATTCTGATTTTATTGTCCAAGTTTTCTCCTTTTTTGAAATTTATTTCCATGAATATGTTTTGAAATTTAAAAAGACAAAAACTGATCCCTTTAAGGCCATTTATCAGAAAATTCAAGGATCTTGCAACCTCTTTCTTAAATCGATCGATGATAAGCAAAACTGTGACCTTTACGTTCTATTCGGTCAATTTAGGCTAAGATTAACTTTTTCTGGGGTACTATTGAATTGAAAATGCACTTTTGATACATTTGGAGTCGCAATTTTATTCGAAATATTTCAGTAAAGTTATATAAGTGACATTTAACTTCTATTTATTTTACTAAAAGTTATCATTTTATTATTCTGACCTAAAATCCTTGTTGATTAATATCTCATTCTTTTACTTATTTGTTATTCAATTACAAAACCAAAACAAAATCCTAAAAACATTCCAATGTATATCAATTTGCAAATCTGAAACAAAATTTATTGTACATAGAAATAAAATAATAATTATGATACTACTTTATCAAAAGGAAAAACTTATTTATTGAACCCAAGAGGCGAACTATGATTGAAATTTATTGTTATTTGACTTTTTTTTCTGTGCAATTCAAAGCAAATAAATAATTTTAAATTTTTTTCCTTGTATATTTCTCATTCAAAGGCGGTTGGATTACAACATCGAACATTACGACCACAATTGAGCCAAATAGACGGTCACTTGTTGTCGTGTGTCATGGAATCAATCAACAATTACCGGAAAATGCTGTCGCTACACACACAGTCAACATTCTACGTAAGTATAAAATTTAAATTAATATTGAAATTTTTATCTTCATTATATTTTGTTGTATTTCATGGAAATAATTTGAATTTAACAACAACAAAAAAATTTAAGTATCACATTAAGGGCTTTATGTAATGAGAGAAAATTCTTATCGATTTACATTTTTCCATTGAATCCATCAACTGATCATTATTATTTTTATTGAATCGATAAATAAATTTTATTTCTTTTTTATTTAATTCTTTTTTGCTACTTTTATTTTAATTTTTTTTTGTGAGGAAAATCTGTTAGCAATTTACCACCATTCAATTTGAACGATGAAGAATTCCTTTAATATCAATTTATATAAAAACAAAAAAAAAAGAATCTTCTGCATAAATATATCACATAATGAAACGCGATAAAACAGAACATCAGTCACAGTTGTTCATAAACTCACAAATGATTTGGAACCCCCAGGTGTTATGAATAATTTTCCATAAAATACGTATATTTTGAAAATACTTTTTGGAAAGCATAACAGAAAATTTATAAATACATGAATGTATTGAATATTTTTACATGTTACATTTTTGGATATAGCGAGGGAATATTTACCGAGTGAGTGGGTTGAGGTTTTGTTTAAAGATGGTAAAAAACAAATAAATCTCAAATTTAATGGAGAATTCTCAGAATTGAAGACGATAAAAGTTTATGTTAGTTTTGTGTGTGGCAAGGAATGAAAATGAAGATGAGTTCTGGGAAGTACTTTAAATGGGGTAAGATGATTTTCAAAGAATATCACTATAGCTCAGATAAATCAGTTCCAAGGAACTTAAGCTTTTAAAATCATGACCACATAACTTACCTTTCACGACGTTTTTCTTCTTTTAAA
The DNA here is from genome assembly GCA_900002565.1 of Culicoides sonorensis. Taxonomy (NCBI): domain Eukaryota; kingdom Metazoa; phylum Arthropoda; class Insecta; order Diptera; family Ceratopogonidae; genus Culicoides; species Culicoides sonorensis. Next base: position 93,822 of record LN483885.1, read on the forward strand.
TGGAAACTTATAAATATATTTCACCATGTCAAATAAATCATCCATTTAGTACAAGAAAACAAAAGAAATTGTTTATGCGTTAAATTGAGCTTACACTAGCTAGATAAAGACACTCTTTTCATTGCAATTATCGATTTATTATCGTATCATTAAAAGCAAAATACCGCATTCCATGAACAAAAAAAAACATAACAAATACAAAGAAAACAATCCCCATCATTAAATTACATTATAAAAGCAACCACAACAAAGTATATTCCATTTGACAAGACACGAGCAAATCAATTAAAACTAATATAATGCCATATAAAAGACAGAAAATTAAGATGATGATGACGATGATGAGAAAAAAAAGTTATATTAAGCGCAAAATAAGCATAAATGATTTGCTTATTTTTCTTCAAATAAATGTCGTTCTGTCTCTCACTTGTTTTAGTGCTTTATTAAAATAATTTCATTTGAACCAAAGCGACTCATTATTATAGAGGATGTTCAATGAAGCAAATACGTGCCACTACTATTGATAAAATTATTACCGCATCACGATAATACACTTCACTCCGTTTGTCCTTCTAATGTTCTAATTATACCATTCTTTGTCATTATGTCACGCGTTTTCTGTTTTTTTTTCTTCTCGTATCGTGTCTCGTTGGGATGCTTTCAGATCTGAAATGAACAAAACTAAACCAAAAATGATTTTGTTGGAATGGAATTTTTCTTTCATTTTATTATTATTATTTTTTGGCTCATTTAATATTTAGTAGAATTCAAATATTTTGTGCTTTTTTCGCATACATACCGATACAGACACATTTACTGTATGCATGTATGTGTGTAAATATGGATGATTTTGAAAAAAGATCACAAAACGAGAGACAAAAAAAAATAACACACAATAAATTTGATCAGTTGGAATATAATAATCGGAAAACATTTTATTATTGTGAAGGCATGCCGAATTTATTCCCTTTTTTCTGTGAATTATACAATAAAATAATAATAAATATTAAAGCAATCCTATGATCATTCATTGATTTTTCTAGGACATTAAATCAGGACAAAACTTTTTTCATTGTACGTTAATTTATTTTTTTTTGTCTTCTTTTTTCATTTTACTTCTACATTTATGATTCGACTTGTTCATTATTATTATCATTATTATAAATTTTGTATGAATGACCAAAAGCATCTTATTTTCTCTTTCAATATTTATTTGAATTCCTTTTATTTTACGTTTTTTTATTATGTAGGGGAATTTTTTTTCTTCTTTGTATTGAAAATTAAAATTAATTTATTTCTATTCAATTGAAATTTGGCAAATAATTGACTCACAGTCAATTTGAGGGTGTGAGAACAATATAAAATTAATAATGAATTTGAAAATAAAATAAAAATTTGTACATCGGAAAATTGGGAAACGTGCTTTGCACAATAAAAAGACGGTTTTCAGGGAAAAATGATGAATTATTATTAAATTTTTTTTACAGGTAAATTCTTTTTGTTGTGTTTTTTAATGAAATGAATTACGGATGCTGAGAATTGGGTTTAAAGTATGAAAAAGTGACATTTTGAGGATGACAAATTATTTGAATTGATTCTTTGAGAGATAAATCATCGGTATTTTAACGGCTTTATATCAGTTTAAAGATCTGAAACCAAATCTTGAAATTAATTTCAAAAATTTTCTAATTTTTGTTTTTATGTTATTTTCGTTGTTACAGATCCACCATCCGCCCCCATTATATCTGGATATCTCGAAGGATCAATAATACCCGCAGGCTCAATTCAAAAACTTTTGTGTGTATCAACAGGAGGTAATCCATTAGCAACGTTGACATGGTACAAAAATGATAAAAAAGTGAGTATACATTTTTTTTGTTTGATATTTAAAAAAAAATTGCCTTGTTGAAATTTTCATACAATGTGTCTTGATAAATTTTTTCAATTCAATATTTCATCACAATTTATATTTTTTGTATTAAAATTTGCCATCAATTTTTTAGATAAACTCAGTAATTAAAACAACAGAGAAAACTGTGTCAGCTGAATTGACGGTATTAGCAAATGTCACAGATAATCAAGCACGATACCGCTGTGAAGCACAAAATAGTGCAACTGAAATCCCGATGTTTGAAACAAAAACACTGAGTGTGCACTGTGAGTATTTACATTTTTATTCTATTTTATTTAAATTTAAAAAAAAAAAATACATAAATATTTTTTTAATTGTAATTTGTCAAAAATTTCAAATGTTCATTGCAATTATGCATCACTGAACAAACAATTTATTTGAATTGAATGAGTTTTTGATTGAATTCCTTTTTTTTTGTTGCTTTTCAATTAATAGTTGCTCCGGATACTGTCAAAATTTCTGTTGATCCACCGGAATTGAAGCCAGGCATGGAAGCGACATTGCATTGTGATTCATCGTCCAGCAATCCTCCAGCTGAATTGTCATGGTGGCGTGAAGGCATTGCAATTCCAAGTGAAAACATAACGGAACACAAACCAGGATTATGGGGTGGAACTGCATCACATGCAATTTTGAAGATAAATGTCACACAAGACATGAATGGAATTATTTTTACATGTCAAAGTCGGAATGAGGCGTTACAGAGAAGTGTTCATGAAGCGATTAAATTAGATATTATGTGTAAGTTATCATAAAATTTTATTTTACATGAAAATCATAATGATTGAAAATGTTTTACAGACCCACCTAAATTCAAGCCCCCACCAAGCTCAAAGGCAGTAGGAGTTGAAGGCGAATCCTTGATTGTTCCATTAGTAGCAGAAGGAAATCCAATTTCAATTCAATACACTTGGACCAAGAATGGACAACCAATTACAGCTAGAAATGGTACGCTGAAGCTCTTTTATTAGCACAAATATTTCATTATCAACTGATAAAATAAACATTATATTAATAATAATTTCAATATTTATTCATAACAGGTGCACATCGAATTGTCTCTGAGGGACCTATTTTGAATATCACAAAATTGAATCGAAACGATGCTGGTATCTATACTTGTGAAGCAGTCAATTCTCAAGGCTCTGCCACGATTAATATTACAGTTGTTGTTGAATGTGAGTTTTTTTATATGACATTCAAGATATTCAACAGAAAAAAACATACAAAAGAAGAGAAAAACACCTTTTCAATAATTTATGTTTTCGATTTTCCATCTGTTATTTTTTGCTTTCCTGTCATATTGAAGTATTTTCTTTCTTTTATTTTTGTATATAATCGTGACATGATAAAAAACTGTTAATATTTTATTCATTCACTATTTTGTCGTTATCTGTCGATTATAAAATGACTCTTAATCTGAAAGATACTCCAAATACAATAGGGATTTGTTCACTTTATTGTTTGTAATGAAAAATCTGTGGAATCAAGGAAATTAGTTTTAGTTTCAATTTTTATGAAACAATGAAAAAGTTTTACTTCCTTCAAGATTGTCCTAGAATGTATTTTTTGCATAATAAGTCCCGGTAGAATAAAATTGATGTACTTTTTATTACCTTTTTACTTTAAAAATTATCAGTTTAAATGCACCTGAGTGCTTTGTTTGTTTCATGTTTCATGGTATGCAAAATTTTTATGTAAATTTTAAATCAAAATTTACTTTAATAAAAATGAATTAAATTCGAAAACATAATTCAGAATAACTCAATCAAATCAAATAATCATCGATTTAACATCCTTTTTTTTTGTCGTATTTTGTATCGAAATAATAATCTACGTTCAATGATGCATCTCTAATAAATTGAATTTTATCAAATAATTTTACAGATGGTGCATCGATTAAATCAATATCGGAAAATGTAATTGTTAATCCAGGCGAAGAAGCGATGTTATCATGTACGGTAGAAGGTAAGCACAAAAGTAACACGATATTTATTTATTTATTTTAGTTTCTCTGTGTATCTTTAAATGTATTGAAATTTATATCTAGAGGAAATGTTTTTGTGTTATATGATAATTTAATAAGTTTTTTTTGTTGCTCTCTGTTTT
>LN483884.1:0-65400 GCA_900002565.1 Culicoides sonorensis
ATGATGTTGAGATCAGTTCGGATGTCTGTTTGAAGATTTATTTATGATCAAATTTAATTGGAAAGAAACATTCAAGATTTTGACAAGAAGAGAACATAAATACTCTTCGGTAAGTATAGTTACTTTGATACACCCATACAAAGATATTTTTTGAATCATTCACCAAAATTAAGGAAACATTCGATTAATTTTTTTTTAATTTTCTTCTTTTTTTCAGTTTTCTCCGTTTAATGTCTAAATGTGCTGATCTTAAGCTTATTCCATGATTTAAAATTTTGTGGAAAGCGACACCACAATTGAAAGCAACTTACACCTTTGATTAAAATGCACTGTTTTTCAGTGCTCCAAGATAAGGTTTCCTTTTATTCCTATTATTAAATTGGTTTATTAAGGAACTTTAATATGAACTTGAACTGTTTAGTTTTAATTATCTGATTAAATTAATTAAGTACTTTTAATTGTTAATTTTAGATTTGCTTAGAATTTAAGCAATTAAGTCACTTATGATGATTGTTATCATGGGAATCACTTTTCAATTAAATTACATTCAACACTGGATTTTTTAGCTTTAATTGCGACAGTTACTTTATTTCTCTGTCAATCAGTCGTTCTATAGATCCAGAATCGTTCTTTAAAAGGAGATCGGAACTTTTTGCGCTCATGAGGTTTCAGATCTGAATAAATGGAGCTAAAATGTTTCTTTTCAAACATTGCACTTTTAGTAATACATTTCAAGTACTTTACTTATTTCATGATCAGTATTCATTGAATTTTTAATTTACAGTTTATAATGACGATTATGAACGAGAGTCTTCAAAAATGCATACAATCTTCCCAATAAGGATTAATAGTGTTTGTGTTGATAATAATAATAAAAATTATTTATTAATCCATAAACCTTATAAATGTTTGAACCATTCATTTATTACTATTTCTTTATATTATTAATGTTACAATTTAAACTGACTTCAGTAAAATAAGTAAGTACGGTTCAATAGAACATTTACATAATTCATACTAAACATATCATAAATATTAAAAAAAAATAATAAAATTGCTGTTTAAATGATAAAATGTGTATAAAATGTTACAAATTGTATTTTTTTCATGCAATTCTAAAAAAGGAATATTCTCCATGAATATTTGCATTCTAAGGTTCCATATTCGCAAATGGGAGATGGCAAATTATGTGCGACAAGTACAAACAAAAATGACAAATTTATGATTCCTTTTGATCTTCCTCGTATAATTTTATTACTTTATTATTAATTTATTTCACAAAACTTTACCTTTTACTATGCTTTGAAATTGCAATTGCAACATTTTTGATCTTGTACAATATTACAATGGTAAAATAGTTGTGTCATAAAATTAAGTTAAAGAACAATTGCAATGTATGAATTATTAAAATACATGGACAAACATCTAGTGACTGTTTCATTATTTTTGATAAAAAAAAGTTTCATTAAAATTATTCAGAGAATGCATTTTCAGCAGCATTTTAAATGAAAGACTAATAAAAAAATTATGATGAAAGGATGCAAAAGAATAAGAACAACAAACAAGTTTTATATGAAATTGAAATATGCATTTTAAATGAGTGAGCTCCAACCGTTTTTCACCAAATTTACAATGCAATTTCAGTTATTATTATAATCTTGAAAAACAAAAAATTGTTGCTTGTCCACAGGAGAATTAGAGTACGCAAAAATTGTTTCATGTTCTCATTTCTCAAAATTATTATTCAAAAAAAAACAAAATTCAAAAACAAGAAAAAAAAATTAACAGATTATTTGTTTGTATAAAGAATGAAATTCAAACAGAATATTGTTTGCCTTGCAGGTATCCTCACAGTATATAAAAGGCATGATAAAGTATGAGATTTTTATACTTTCTTTTGATCATGTCTCAACTTTTATTGCCAAAAATTATTCATGCAATAATAAGAAATTTATCATTTAATAACAAGAATACCTACCGGCATCATTCTTCAATAATAATTTGCGATTAAATTTCTTTACATATCTTCAAGGATTTAACAAAATATGATAAATATGGAAAGCGGTCGTGATACAATTTTAAATTAAAATTCGATAGCTTAACGCCTATTCTTTTTGTTAAATTTTTGCTTTTAAAAGCGAAAAATCAACAACAACCGCTTATCTTTCGATCTAAATTAAAACTATGTTATATTTTATTACTTTTTCGCGTACTTAACTACCTGATACAATGCTATAGGCATTTTTTCTTTGCATAAATGTACTCTATTAACAAGCTTCCGATTCAAATGTTAATTCTCTCATTTTCATACTATTTAATAAAATTTTTTTTTTAAATGATCGCTTCTTTAATTTTTTATATATTTTTTTCGCAATCTCTCCACGTCACACCTTGATTGTTTGTTTTGTGTTCATTTTTTTAATATAATTTTGCATGCATGGAAAAACAGCAGTTTATTTCTTAATTGATCATGAAATGGATCGTTTTAAATTAAAATTAAAGACCCGTCGTTTTGTGTGTGTGTGTGTGTGCTTACAAATTAAAAGTGAAAGAAGACTTAAAAAAAATCAACTAAATGAGGTATTTGAATATTTTGTTTTTAGATAAAAGTTTCTTATCTTTTCACATTCTTTCATCTCATCGTTTGGCCATTTTTTTCACAAGCAGGTATGTTTTTCTTAAAATGCATAGAGTACTCATCGACTCATTACATTTGTGCTGATATATTTTTAGAGTTGAATGAATAAAATTTATTACAAAAGAAAAACCGCTGAATGTTATCTTGATAATATTTTTGTCTTAACTCGTAAACACTGTTAAGACTGTTTTGTTTCATTTAATTTGTGGCTTATAAAAAGTGCTGGCAACAGCTTTTATTTCGAAAATGAAGGCAGACACAATAGACAGTAGTAGTTGCAAAGTGTTTAGATAGGAGATTAGCATGCATTGAATATTATTGAAAAGTTAAAGTGAGAAAGGTGTTTTTACCATACATTAAAGATAATAATGAAATGCACGTGAATTGAAGGTTAAGAGCACATCTCAATTCAAATGGCATTTCTTATGAAAGTTAATTTCAATTTTGAACTAATGTTTCGTCATATACACGTAATAGAATTTCTTTTTCCGTCCAGAAGAAACAACATTAATGAAAGTTACCCTTATCTCTATTTTGACGGTTTAACACAACAGTATTGGCCCTGTAGAACCTAACGTGATAGAGCTAGTAGATATCAATATGGTCTATGTTTTGCTATTTAAAAGAAAAGTTATTAAGAATTAGCAGCATCAGTATGACTTTAGACTCGGTTGTTTAGAGTGTAAACTAAAAATACCCATATTTTTTTTTGGTTTAAAGATTAAGAAAGAGTCAAAAAGAGCCATAGTATGTTGCTTCCATCCTCAATTTAACTTTACACATTTCAAAGAAATAAACATAAAAGCAGACAACATATCAATATTGATGATCAGAAGCGATATCTATCATGTGGTTATGTGTGATTATTGGAATATTGGCAGAAAACACAAAAGTGTGAACATGATCAAACAAACGAACGGATGTTATATATTGCAATCTGTGTCTGCATATCGACACACAAACGTATTCATATAAAATTATAAAATAAAAGAAACGAGAAATAAAATTGCAATATAATATGTGAGGATCAATAAATAAATAAATGAATTGAAATTAATATGAGGAGACATCAAAGTTTGCTTACGTATGCGAGACAGTAAAGTCAGTTATTAAGTGTCTCTTTAAGGTTTTCCTGCACACTCAAGAGAGTTATACATTTTTTATATTAAAAAAAAATAAATAAATACAAAAAAGATTTCCTACCGTTCTCTTTCTCATCTGTCTCTATAAATACATTTCTGTATTTTTTTTTCTTATATTTATTTGTTAATCTGGTGATATGTGAGGAATAATTTATTAACTGGACATTTAAAAAAGAAGCAAAGAGGTGAATACAAGTTGCTAGAAAAGTGAGAATTTATTGGAATTTGATACACATCAAATGAAAAAGACCGATCTCTCGTTCAATGGAATTTATGGCATTTTTGTATCATTTACTATTATTATTTATAAGGTATAAGGTAAGGTTATTAAAATTTAACGGAAATTGTGCAAAAACTGAAACAGAAAACATCATTCTAGTGCAGATTTTAACACTAATTTAATTTGATTTTTTTTTAACATTTTATTTTGCTTCATATTATATTCAACATATTTTCGAAGAAAATGGAGCATGTTGCAGATAATATTCAATTTTCAACAAATTTTCTTATTAAAATTTAAATATTGCTGAAGGGTTTTTCGTTTTGGCAAACCACATGTATATATAAAGAAAAATTGCATTTCAAAAGCCTTTCTTAATTTTCAATAACTTTACATTCATATATTTTTTCCTCTTTTATATGTTCATATAAAAAAATGAAAATCATATGATTATAAACTTATCTTGTAAAAAAGCAAGAAAATTCATATGAAAGTATATTCTTTCAAGCATATTTCAAAACAATTATTATCATAATACATGGATAAAACTGAAAAATATTCTAATTTTCGTATCTGTTGCTTGGTCCACCTCTTTCATTTTCACCTAGACTAAGAGAATTTTCTGGCTTCTCGCTGGCCTGTTTTAAGTCTTTCTTTTTTCCTTCTTCTCATTTTTCTCTGTCTCAAGTTTTGATCTTTTTTTATCATCACGAGTAAACCTACTTTAGTTTTGTTCAATGCTGCAGTTCGCTGATCTTTTTTAATGAAAAATTGAACAGACTTTAAAAATTTCATTATACCCTTCAGCCAACAAGTTAACAATTTTTCTTTTCCCTTCAATTCAAGTTACAAAAAATATAATAACATGAATTTCTTAAATTCATCTTGCACATTATATGGAACGGCCGATCCACATAAAGGATATAAACCACACAGACAAAAGTCAAATATTAGGATACTTGATATTGCAATACTGTAGTTTTGTATTCATATATTTCAACAAAAGCCCCATAAATAAATACACATTTACGTGTTTCTTGCATAATTTGAATGTGCTTTGTATATATTTTGAGAAATTTATTTTTCATTTCTTTATGAAAAATCTATGATATGCAAGTTAATATGAAATTATGTGGGATATGAGCTACGAAAAGCACTGAAATGGTTCATTGGTTTTTGACATTTCAATTAAGGAGACTAAATATGAGTTAAAAGTAATTTTTGGTAAAAATTTTTAATACAATTTTCTTCCATTTCATTTGTGACCGAAATTATCTTATCCAAAATCTGTTTTGTTATAAATGTGTTACACGCAATATATTTTTTCTAATTAAAAATTGGTCAAATATCATCAAATCGATTTAAATTTACATTCACTTCAATTGTTTATTTAAATAATCATTTGTAAATTTACTCTGACTAATGCATAACTAACAAGGAAAAACTCAAAAAAAATGTCTACAACAATGCTTTTTCGATAATATGTGCAAAATCATACCTATGCACTTAAAACACACACATTCATGAGTGGATAATATCTGAGTAGGTCAGTTAAATCCTCGTATATTTATTCCATAATTGGTTATAATGGGCAACTATTTCTTCTATCTTTATTAATTCAATGTGTGTGTATGTTTATGCAGGTTACGTTTTTAGTAAAAGTAAAATTAATTTTCCTCAAGGGCGTTACACTTTACACCATATTTAAGTCTCTCTGATTCATCTCATGATAAAATAATAATAGCATTGCATTTTGGTATAATGATGCCAAAGTTTTCTCACTCTAATACCAAATTAAGGGGTTTTATAAAACTATAAAATAAAGATTATTATATATGACATACATGCAATTTGCACTCTATTCCATTTGAAATTATAGTTTTGTTGGATTTTTTTTATTAATATTATTATAGCTATATATGAAAGTAAATGCAGTAGTAACATTTTATTTTTACCATATCATTCTAATCATCTCTAATGATGCCTGTTTGCTGCACACATATTATTTACATTGTACTCAGGTCTAATTGAATGAAATAAACGAATTTGAGTCCGTATTTGCAATTGAAAATGAACAAAAAAAAATGCAATAGAGAGACAAAGAGAAAAAAAATGAAGTCATGCATTGTATTTGTAAAAAAAATGTGTATTTTTCGTATTATTATTATTATCAATATACTTTTGTTTGTTCTACAATACATTTATTTATGTGTTCGACTTTTTTTTGCTTCATGTTTTTTTTATTTTATGTATGAATTTTAAAAGTGTAAACTAACATAACCATCAATTGCACATATTATTTTTTTAAATTATTCGTATTATTATTACATACATAATAAGATTTGCATCTTTCTTATAATAATGACATTATAACCGTTACATATCCTCTTATTATAAACTTTCTTCTATAAAATCACTAATATTGAATTATCTTAATTTTATTTCATTTCAAACTAATGACATTTCATCGGTTTACACCTGCTAACCATAAATGCATTAAATCAAATTACAAACATATTGGCGAAAAAATTAAATAAAAGTTAATATCAATCTATAAAAACATTTGATCTTAATAATTTGTTTCAATGCTTTTAAAAAATAAATTTCAACTTAAAAATGCATAATTTTTATTATTGACTTTTGTGGTAAAAACTTTTTCTTTTTTTTATTTCAGCTTTAATTTTATTTATTTTTAAATTTCATTCTAATCAGGTAAATTTGCTTTTTTTTTTGCACTATTATTATTTGAATTTAATTTGAATGTGAAAGAAAAAAAATGCATTGAAAATAGTGAAATGTTCAAAACTTATTGGTGAGGAAAAAAAATAAAAAGATGAAATTGAAATTAGAGCATTGCATTGGGTTAGAGTAATTTAAAGCTATTTCATATGTTTTCAATGATTTTAACCACAAAACTTTTAGTTGAAATTAAAGCAATAGAAAAAATAGAGTGGAAAATCGATAACATGTTAAAGGACAATTGTAGAAAAAAATAATGACAGAAAAAATTCTTTATGATCGTCGATTTTCGTGAAAAGTTCGAATTTTAATGTTATAATTATAACTCTTAAATTAGAAGCAGCACAAGTCAGAACAAATTCATGTATTTAATCAACTTTTCAGTAGAATACTTTAATTACATCTGATTAAATCAAACACAATTCAAAGCACAAAGATAGAATAAAGAAAAATAAAACAACGTCTGATTGTATTATTATCTTAAAATTAACATGAGTGTGAATAAAAAGAAGTGTGTTTAAATTCTAATTCACTGATTTCGTCTGAGAATCATTAAAATAATTGTAAATAAATGCATTTCTTGGAATTTAATAATGATAAGTGGCCTTAAATCTGAAAATCAATCAGTTAATGCTTTGAATTTGTTCTGATTTAAATTTTTTTTTTATTAAATTCAATTGCATTACATTTACAATTTTACGACCTAATTCCATCAATTTGATTTGATTTTCAAATGAAAGTTTCTTAAGAACAAAGAAGTTTAAAGGTAAAAAAAATAAGATCAAGATAAATAAAATTACTTGTATAAGAACAAATAAGATAAATTTAAAATGAAAAGTCATCACTCAATGAATGAATGAAGGTAAAGATGAAGGCCAGTTATTCATTTAAAAGTTAATAAGAGAAAACATCAAATTTCGGTTTAAGCAGGAGGGGCTAAGATAAAATCTTGTTATGATTTGACACTGAAGCAAAATTTTGCTTGTTCAATTTAAATATTTTACAAATAAATAGTTCAATGCAAAAATTTCTTTTAATTTCAACTCAGTTCTTAATCTATTAATAAATCAAAATAATGAATTTAGGTCACTTACTGCTCAATATTTAAAGAAAAAAAAGTAATTTAAATTATGGATTTTTTTTAATATACACCTTAATTTGAATTTCTTTTTTACAACAACATCAATTTAGTTATGATCTTAATTAAAAAAAAAATCAAATAAAAAACGCCAGATATCATCGTCGACACCTTTGGTGTGCCGTATGCTAAAATTAAAATAATAAAACAAGATTCACGAAATGCAACGCAAAAGATGCAACACTTTTTGTTATATTGAAATGAAAATTAAGACACCATGCTTGTGTTTGCACCAAAAAATTAAGTATGAATATAAAAGTATACATTAAAAAAGAAGAAAGAGAAAGAGACCGGGATAAGCAAATTAAACGCATACTGTGTGTAAGTATTTCCAATAATAATAATAATGAAAATAATAATCGAGCATGTTCAATATTGATCCTTTAATATAAATATTTCATTTCATTTGGTCTATTACAAGGGGCAACATGGTTCGTTGATTGCATGACAAAATTTTAATAGATTTTAATTTTTTCATTACACTTTGAAGAGAGGTATCTTTCGCTATGGGTGTGACTTTCTGTATTCTGTTGAAGAAAGGAAACGAGATTTAATTTTCACACTGTTCTTTTCTACTTCATGTCTAGTTGAGAGGACCCGCTATGGTATTGCAATGATTTTTTTGGGAAATGATATTGTGAAGTTTAATGGAAAGCGCGTTTCAAATTTTTACACTTAACAATTTTGACGATGATGAGTTGACTAGGTGGACCTGATTGATGGTCTAGATCAGCAATCAGCTCTAAACTGGTACTTACACTGTAAAGTAAGACCAATCTGAAAAGAACCCTCGTTCCATATTTCTTAGGTCGTATCTTGTTTAATTTCTATACTGTATGATGAAAAAGTCTCGTAAATCACCCCCAGTGCTGAACCATTCAATCCGCTTACGGGGTACTTTGTTTATCGTTTGTATTTGATTTTCAAATAAATTTTTACCACATTTCCAACTTATGAAATTTCCTAAAACTGCGAACGACCGATAAATTTCTAAAACCGTGTCAAATCACGGTAATTTTTAATATCAAAGAATATTCACTAACCGCAAAACTAAATAATTTTGTTTCGGAAAAATGATTTTAAAACTTTTGCAGATTTTGAAAATTCTGCGGTTTCTAACGGTTTTTCTCAAACTCTTATAATTCATTAGTTATGCAAATTTTATCACACAAGAAGTGCGCTTAAAATGCAAATTAAAATAAAGCTTTGATTCGCGGGGTGAATCACCAAGCACTGAGAACGAACGCTGAGGGCACTAGGTGGACGGATATCAACATATTCCCAATACCACATTTTTTAGTATTTTTTTTTTAAATAAAAAGTTAAATATCATATTCCAAGAGTCGTTTATATAAATTACTTTAACACAATATCCAGTAAAAGAGCAACATTTCATATTTTTATTATTTATTTATACAGCAATAAATTTTATATTTATATTATTATAAATGCAGAGAAAACGAAGATATATAGAAAACTTTGGACATATTGTAAATATTTTACACTTAATAAATAGATCGGATAGTCAAGAGTTCACAAAAAGGTAAATTATTAGAAGTTTTGTTAGCAGGGGGTAAACGAGACAAATGAAGTTAAGGTTAAAAATGTGGCTTGTGATAAATTTTCTCATCTCCTATTTCTTTATTAATACGTTTTTTTCAAATCTTGCATCTCGCGATAAATTTTTTATTCAAATTAATGCAGCAAAATTATTGTTTCCCAAGAGAAGAGCCAAGGTGTTTAAATCATAAAAGGACCGGATTAGTGTAATTGAATTGAAACAGTGTAATTTCTTTTCTTATTAAAAACTGAACATTGGTTTCACAATTATTATCAAACTTGAAACAAACGAAATCTGATCCGTTGAGAAAATATAACAATCCGTGCATATAAAACTCATTTTTTATATGTTTTTCTTCTTACCTTTATTATTATTATTTCAATGTTTCTAAATTAAGAAAACAAACAAGACCATGAAACAAAAACTTTAACATTGAACCAGACCTCACAATTTATAATGTGGGTTAAAATAAGAGTTACATACATAAAAAGCACAGAAAATTACATTTCAATGATAAATAATACAGTGTGTGTAATGCAACAATGTTGTATGATAATGATCAGTGTGAGTGTTTAATCATTTCTCATGGGACAAACACAGGCAGCTGAACGAACTGATTATTTTGCAAAATGAATTAAAAATATTGAAAAAAATTTTAATATAAAAAAACTGGAAAAGTAAACGGTGTATTTTACATGGAAAATCACTAATGAAGGACAAATTCTTTGCTTTTAGATTCTTATCAAGAATGATAATATCTTAGAATTATTTAAACAATTTTGAATAATAAAAGAAAAATGTTGTTTCAAATGAATTTTATTTTCCAATATCAATAGTTTCATTTTTGAAAACTCGCTTAAATTTGTATTGATAAAACTTTTACTTGTTTTTGCTTAACCGTTAAGCCAATAAACATATATTATTAAAAAATTATACATTTTCTAACAAATTGATGAAATGAGAAAATTAACGCAGTCATTATTTAAATTATTTCAACGCATTTTACAAGTTTACAATGTAATCCAATTTAGTATACTTACATTTGCATATTTATAGAACTACAGTGTAGTTAATTTATTTTAAATGAATAATTGCAAAGTTTTTTTTATTGTTAGCAAAAATTATGACAAAAATTAAATCTCGACAATGTTCATTACGCTTTATGCAAATGATCTCAATTTAAAAATAAATGTCCTTATATGCGATGGACCTTTTTTAAATTTATTATAAATTTGCATCCAAAAATTCATAATTAAGGATCTAATATTTTCTGGAATGATCACATCAAATTAAAAAGTAAGTTTAATTAATTTGAATTGAGCGTTAAGTCATACTGAAAACACTGTATTCAGAGTAACTGATTTCAAGAAGAAATAATTTTTTATTTGTTTTTCCTCGTTTAAATTTACCAATTGAGTGAGCAAATGTAAAAGCTTTTTTATTTTCAAAACTTATTTGATATAAAACTGTGAGAGATAGAAAATTTGCATAACAGAAGCAGGAATAATATGATAAACAATAAATAAAACTGCAATTGGTAGCAAGAGTGAGCCTCGAGTGGTAATAATAATAATAATTATAATTATTTGTTATTATTATAAACAACCTCATAGGCTTCATCATCATCATTATTATAATCATCGTTGTTGTCGTTTGTTATAGTTGTCGATATGCATTTATTTTATTTTATACACAATCAAGATAATGGTAAATTTTTCTTTTTTTTATTATATTATATTCATATTATGATACTGTTTTATATGAAACGCATATAATTTGCACTCAATTATATGCATGAATTATTTACCAACAAACTTTATAATAAATGTGAACATATATTCAAATATTTTGGAATAAATTTGATGAGATTTCATGTTATTTGCATTGAAGTATAGACAACATATATACAACAGAGGATCATCAATATGTTGAATCATTGCATGCTTTTGAATCAAATTTGTGTACGCTGATTGTGTTCAATGCTTAAGTAGGTGTGATTTTGACGCAACCACCACAAGACTGAATTCAAAAGAAGCAACAATTTTATACATTCAATATTTTTTTTTTGTATTAATAAAGCACGCCTTCAAATTTAATATTAAATTTGCATTATACTAAATCAATACGACTACTGTGTGAGTGTGTAAAGTTTTCTCTGTAAATAATTAAGAGAAACATGTGGTTGCATCTCGACAACATATTCACTAATTTTCTTTCATACGGTACAAATGCATTTTGATAATTTATTGAAGATTAAAGCAGAGCAATAAATAATAATATGCAGTAATTATGGTACACACAGATAATGTCTTGTTTAATGCGTTTTCAATAGAATATAAATAGAAATTTAGCGGTAAGACAGTGTGTGACTGGAAAATGGAGTGTGATGGTATTAAAATAAGGGTTAATAAATTAAATTAAAATAATCTACGTGTTGTTTTTAATAGGGTTGCGAGGGCTACCCTGGCTAAAAAATCAAGGTAAGCTCAAAATTTGATTCTAATTTTGAAATTAAGCATATCGTATAATATTTCGACGTTGAGTTTCATCATTTTATTTTCTTTCTCTGACGCAAACATAGTAAATATTTGCAAATTCTATTCTATTTATACGACAAATATGCATTTTACACAATTTCTCTTCAATGATACTTATTTCGATTCCATTTAAAATTTATAAATCATTATACACTCACAATACATTGAAAACGCATGTGAAACTTTTTTTTTACTTTTCAAAACATCCCATTCAATAAATATTGTATTTGCTAAACTAGTTTAAACTTACAATAATAGTAATAATAATCTGTTAGGGAGAATCAACTTAAATCAAATATGAATAAATTTTATGTTTTGGTTTTTTTTTTGTTATTCTTGTTGTTAGTTATACATTTTATTGAAAGCTCATTCACAAATCATAGGATTTATAGTAAATATTAGGTCAATAAAGATAGATATGTAAATTATTTTTTTCTTCTATTTTACATTTGTGGTTATGTTTTATATTTCGTGAATATGCGTGTTTTTGTTAGATTTGATGTTAATATAGTTCATGCTCTAAATTTCCTTTTACAGTTTGGTGTACATGAAGATTAATGGTAACTGATTAAAAGGTTTTAACGAAGGAGTTTAAACATAATTTCTGTCAGAGGAACTGCAAATGATTCATCAAAGTAGGTCATAATGTGTTCACATATGAACATAAGTACAGTGTTGCATGGGCTCTTCATGAGGAAGTTTTTGTCCGATTTCAATAAAATTAAAACTAAAATCTGCCAGCATAATTTGTAGAAATGGATAAGACGATCAAGATAAGAAAACCATAAAAATAATTTTTGACACCCTAATCCGAAGGTCTACCAGACGTCTTATTAGATTTAATTAGACCTAAAAAGTGGGACAACTTTAATTAATAATTTCCTTCTTTATTTTGGTGTTATGTACTACTATTATTCTTTTAAAAATGCTTTTGATATAATTTATTAATTTTCAAAAAGTTTAGATTGAAATTAAGTTTTTCATTATTTTGATTAAGAGGAACAATATTTACAATCAAGTTATAACAAAAAAATTGTGATGTAAATTTTGATATAAAAAAATATCTCGCAAATTGCTCATCAGACCAATTTACCACAATACCTGTGGCTAATCTGTTGCAAACTTCCTGTCTGAAGTCCAATATCATATTCAAAAAAAATCACACCAATTCAACACTCATTCGAATGGTTCATTTGCATTCAATGCATTTTTGAAGAACAACAATATCCACACTCCAATTTTTCAATGTACATTACATTAAATAATCCTTAATATTATTTTTGTTTTAATACATTTTTTATTGACTTACCATTATATTGCATTATGAATGAAATCCAAGAACACACCATGCTTTTCCTGGTATATGCTTTATTATTTAAAACAAAATTTTTTGGTATTATTTTCTGCACACTGATCACAGCTGAAAAAAAATTAAATTTACACAAAGATATCAAAGCCACAAGAGACAATAAAAAAATTATTCAGTTCAGTTGTTATTTACACACATATGTGAAGATCAAGCCAAAGAGAGCGATATAATCATTTTGACCATAAACCAGCGTAAATGTTAAAATAAAACAAAAAAATTAAAAAGAAAAATAAGTAACACAGAATTTTTTATTTTATTATTTTAAAGAATAACTTTACAAGAAATGCCCAGAAATTGATTTTGACCACGCGGCAGGCGGTAAATATGTGTGGTTTTTTTCAATATAAATTAGTGTCTCTGGAACATAAGTAATAGTTATTCATTGCAATTATATTAATACCAGAGAGTTAATAGTTAGAGTAGAGTAAAGAGAGTAGTTAGTGTTAATATTAATCAAAGTTACTTACATAAAAAATTATTAAAACAAGCCTTTTGAAAATATCAAAGGAATATATTCAGAATGAAAAATATATTATATATGAGTCGTTAGAAAGGAATTTTTAAATGTAAGTTACTTAAGAAAAATATTTAATGATAAAATACAAAACAACTAGTTACAGTCCTTTGTAATGTTTTTCAGACAAACTTTAAGAACAACGGTTGCAAAATTTTAATTTTTTTTATTAAATATTTTTTGCTAATAACAAAAAATATCATCTGTTCACTATATTTTTGATATATAAACAATAAAGGTCGTGACTTATATCTAAAAATTCATGTTTTCTATTTTTTTAATAAGCTGGATAAGTTTACATTTAATAATTTTTTATTATTTTTTTTATTATACATTCATTTATTGAACAAATATAGAAATAAACTGTATCAGAAAAAAATAATAATGATAGTAAAATAAATGGTCTTTGCTTCAGTAGACAGCATCTGTTGAATTTTTGTATACAAGAAGTAAAAGTATCAATGTACGATTTTGTAATCACTACTGTTTCGTATGTTCTCTTTGTTATATTGATGCTTGAAATTGTGAAAACAGTAGTCACAGCATGATTTTAACAAATTACAAAATAGTCAGTTAATTGTTTACTTTCGAAAAGACATTTATCGTACAAATTTGTCTTTAAAGTGCTTTTTCTTAAATACAATGAAAAAAAGAAAATAAAGAAATGACCATATACATATTTTTGATATAAAATCCTTTTTTGTTGATATGCAAAATATTTTATTTTTTTGTGTGTTATTGATTTTCTTAAAGTGTAAGTCATGCATAAAATTTAAATTCATTTTCATAAATTTTCTTTTTACTTAGAAAATACTCTACTCATTCGTTTTTTTTTCATTAGGTTGTCAAAGTGAATTCGAGAAAAAAATGCACCTATGGAAATCGATGTTAGACACCACAATTAGATATGAAACTAACACAGGTCTTAAAAAGACATTTTAAATTGCAATGTTTAAGATAAAGATGTCTAATTTGTTATTTACATTTTATTTCAATATGCTTTTGGTTATTCTAGTTATTTTTTATTAATATATGAAATTTATTTGAGAAAATTCTTATACTCATGAGAAAACTGAAAGTTTTTGCGATTAAAATATACTATTGAGAGGGTAACTACATGCAATTCATGGATAAAATATGCATATTTTCGGTTTATTATTCATTGGTTACTTCTTTTTACAGCATCATCATATTGGTCAATGAATTGAGAAAAGAGATTGCATATGTTAATATTGAAAACATAAAATTTGAATAATGTAGA
The DNA here is from genome assembly GCA_900002565.1 of Culicoides sonorensis. Taxonomy (NCBI): domain Eukaryota; kingdom Metazoa; phylum Arthropoda; class Insecta; order Diptera; family Ceratopogonidae; genus Culicoides; species Culicoides sonorensis. Next base: position 15,120 of record LN483884.1, read on the forward strand.
TAATTTTGGTTATTTTTTTCATGAATTTAAATCATCTTTTTTTTTGTTTTGAATCATTTGAGTCAAATCAAATCAGAATAATTGGCAGTTTCAAGCAGAAAAAATTCATTATCACTATCCTCAATTCTGGTGTATCTGCTTATTGTGCTTAAGATATAAATGACAATGTTGAGCTGTAAAACGAAAATACACTTCACAAATCATGAAGTGTCTTGAAGAACACTAGAACTTACTTGGAAAACCTGTAGGTAGAGGAAAAGTCTAATATAGGACAAGCATACTAAATTTCAATAGAATTGGTTACAAAAAAATACACACAGAAACACACACATTAATAAAGTAATAATACGAATTAAACAGAAGCCAATTTAATTTGTAGTTACTCATTAAAAAAATAAAATTCTATGATGAAAAAAAATATTAATAACTATGTGGAATATTCAACCAATTTATTCAAAAAGTTAATATAGTAAAGGTAAAATTATTTACTCAGTTATACTATTCGACGATTTTTACAAAGTGCAATTTGCGGCTTATTATATTAAGTTATAAACATGTTGTATTAATTTTCTTCTCTGCATCTTTCTCAATGTAACACATATATTCACGCTTTAATCATAATATACAAATAATAAATAGAGCTCTAATAATAATAATAATACTTACATACAATGAACCATGTCTTTATAGTTCTTTCGTTTCCAGTAATATTTGCATACAAAATGAGCATTATTCAGTTCAATAAAAAAAATATAAATAAGAACTAACGGGTTTAGTTATACTATTTATCTTTCTCATTATTTTTATTATTATTAGTTGCATTTTTTTCGTAATATTATTAAAAAAGTATATATAATGTAATATTATGTGTTGTTATTATGTAGTTAAAAAAATGAACGTTTATGCAAATTGATAATAATTTTAAGATATTTTTTTGTTTTAATAAGTGTTTTTGTAACATTTTTTTTATAAACAAATAAAATTGCCTTTAACAATATTTTTGATATAAATATTTAAAATGTATAAACACTAAGTGGGTGGGCGGTCCTTTAAGCCTTTCATATAATAGCTTTAAAACGAATATTAAATTGAACGTGAAAAATTGTATTAATAAGCACATTCACAAGTTCACAGACAAATGTAAATAGTTTTTTGTATCTGAAGCACTTAAAAAGTCATTTTTTTCTAGATTTTTTTTCTTTTAAATGTTAAGAGCTGTAAAAGATATTAAATAACATCATCATCCTTTACTTTTTAGTCTTCCTTGTTCAATACTAAAAATGTGTGGTAATAACATTTAAAGAACAAATATTAATTTATTAACTAAATAAGTAAACAAACAACATCTTCAAAGTGATTCGTTCCGGCTATTATTGTTATTAATATTTGAGGAATTTTTGAATGTAAACATTTTATTTGTGAATGGTAATAAAGCAACATGTTCACTGTACAATACCGTGATAATTAAAAAAAAAACTAAATATTTTAGAGTGCATTTAACATGATTTATAGAAGATGATTTATTTTTGTATCATATTGTACTGAATTTCAGCTGGTAATAGGATGAGTCAATTTTAACGTTAAAAGGTGTTTCTTTAATTCAATTGATCTCAAGTGCCATTACAACACTTTTGCTTTACAAAAAATAACAATAAATGAAATTTCAATAATTAAAATGGTAATTTTATGCTGTCGATTTAATTTTTTGTAATTAAATTTTTTATCAAGTACAATAAATAATAGAACAAAACTCAACAGGTAGTTAAAAGAAGAGTTATTTCATGTTTAAAGGTGAAGAGGAGGGTATACTTGAAATTAAAAACAAATTACTAATAAGTGATTTGTAGTGATTGTATCATTTGTTTGGCATCGTTTGAATCGGTCGTGATGAAATCATCATTTAACTTTGGTATTTGATTGAAATAAGGTGGTCTGGAATGAGAACACTTGATTTTTTAAGCTTTTTTTGGTTTTAGTAGGTGGAGGATGGTTTAGTAAACTATTAATGATTTTGTAACAAAAAATTATGACTCACTTCACCAGGCTGTTTTTTGTGATAGATAAAAAAACAATTTTTTACGATTGAACATGAGTAACTTAGAAGGACCTTCATAAATTTCATTCGACCTTAAATAACGTCAATGTCCCATTAATTTTTAGTAACCCTTTAATTTTCATTGTATCACGGATTTTTCACAGCCCATTGATTTTCATTGTCGCAGTAGTAGCTGTTTAGCTTCAGCTAAACCACTCAATGAAAAATTTTATATAAAATTATGGCAATTTTCAATAAACGAATTATTATGATTGTTATTTCCTTCTCATGCCTTTCATTACATAATCTGGATAACAATTCATTTTAAAAAAAAATATTAACAAGAAATTATTAGTAAAAAGTGAAATCAACCTACTTTAACACTATACAAAAATCCATTACAAAATTGATATGCTAATCTTATAATAGTAGTTCTAATAATAATAATATGCATAAAATCCAAACACAATATAATGGAAACATATAAAAAAAGAAATACTAGACACAATTGACCATTGTTTTGTCAAAATGGTGCAATGCGAAGTCTTTACAATGACAATTTGATCATGAAAATCGCGATTACCCCATTTATTTATGTTCTGTAACAAGACATAATATTTGAGCATTGTCTAGTTAGAGTAAAAATCTCTTTTTTTCATTTAAACAATAACTACATTAATAAATTGCAATGTATCATACAAATCAGAAACAAACAAGGAAGTACCTTTAAAATTGTATCAATAATCTGAATTGAATGTATTTTGGCTTAGTGACCCAAAAATCTAAATTTTACATTTTCTTTGGAATGTGAATCAAAGTGCAATAGATGTTAAAAATGTTCAACAAATAAATCTTGTAGTTTACATAAGAGTGATTTGGTGTGAAATGTTTGGTTCATTAGTCGCTAAATTTGAATTTTTGCTGATGTGATGTTTAAGATATATTCAAATTTAATTACAATTTCAAACATTTTTTGTCTGATATGAATTTGCTGATAAAATTACATCATACAGTATCAAGTATTATATTTTCGTAACATTTTTGTAGAAAGATAGAGACTGGAAGACAAAAAAATTAAATTACAGCTCTAAAATAGTCAGTTAATAATAAATGGAAACTCGTGTGAAATTCACGTCCATTTGGTTCATATGTTATATTAAAAGATTTGTATTATATAGTATAGGTATTCATTAAAAACGTGCAATGTGTGTTTCAAAAGTATTTAATCAGTAGCTAATATCACAAATATTTTTGTATAACATGGTGTTACTGCTCTGAAAATAAACATTTTTTGTACTTTTATAAAGTTGAAGGAATGGTCTCTTGTATTTCGGTAAGTTTTTTTCTGGATTATTTAGTATCAAATATCAAGGCTTGGCTATGATTTTTTTTGGCTAAACTAAAAATGAAATACTTACATACTTTGATGTGCATTTATATAAGGAAGAGGCTCGAATGGAATTTCTTTTTATATGTTATTCATTTAAATAGATGGAAAATCATTGTCAAATCATCATAAGAGTTATTTAACGAATGAAGGCTATAATAAGAGTCGTCTTCAACAAGTCAAATATTTCAAACATTTCTTCATTATAAAATATTTTTTAAACAGAATAACGAAGACAAATTATGTGCTTGAAAGACCGGTTCGATTTTCAGTAAAATGTCTTCTACATACTTTTCAAAAACGGAGATTCTTCAACTTCTTTTTAGAACTACTTCCACAACTTACGTAAGGGGACTTAGATTCCATAATTCACATTGAAAGACTTAGCTTCTACTTTTTAAATTAAGTTCTTCTAATTCATTGAGTTCCGTCTATTACAATGCACTGCTATTTACTGTCAACAATTTTGCTTGTTCTAATGAATCTACGTTTAGTAAAAATTATCATCTTAAATGTGCACTTCAACATCATTCACGGTTAGCTTTTCTAACACATTTCCATGCAAAAATTATTACTGTATTATTATAATTGATTGGATATGTGTGTTAACTTGCTTATTATTTCCATTTCTTTCGCTTGATAATAATACGAAAAAAATAAAAAATAATTGGAAACCGCACCATTATTGACACTATTTCTTGCCATTATTTTACAATTTATTTATTATATATTTTCTTTGAATGATTACTGCTGACTTTTTACCAAGCTTTCAAGTCAAGCCCATATAAATACAGAAAATTGCATGCTTTTGCTGTACTATGTTTTTATATGAGAGAAAGAAATAGATGCTAGAAAAGTAAATTTGTGTATTTTGAAAGAAATCTTTAAGAAAATAAGAAAGAATTATTACTTTTACTGAACAATTTTTTTTTCCACTATTTTCAAAGATATAGAAAACTTTTCTGATTTCAGACATAAAAGTGACACAGCATGTTTAATGTGTACGTGAATATGTTGAGACAATGGCTTTACAACAGCAATAAAGTAACCAGTCTCTCAATAATTGAACAAGTAAATGGATTTTTAGCTAGAATTGATGCATCATTTGTGTTGTGTTGTAATTTTTTTTTTTTTATTTTACTGGAAACACCTCGTAATATAACTATTCTTGTTTTGTAATTTTTAAGAAAAGAAAGACATATAAAAAATGCTTTTTTACCTTTTTTCTTATTTCTGATGATGTACGACCTATATCTTTGATTGAAATCCGTTAAGAGAGAAAAATAAAAGTACAACAATATTTTTTCCACGTTTCAAGTAAATGTTCAGACAAAAGTGGCAAAAGTGTTTAAATGAGAGACGAAACATGTTAACGCTTGAATTTTATTTTTCTTCACTGATAAGCATCTTTCATTACTTTCAAGAATACATCATGCTGGTCACAATTCAACTTCATATTGATGTTTTTTTTGTTGTGTAAATTCAAAAAACACATATATCGTCTTCTCCAATTTTATTAAGGGATCGAATATTCATTTAAATATATGCCACATAAAGGTTTTACTTAAAAAACTTTATATATCAAAATTTTAAGGTTTTTAGTCTTCAAATTCAACTAGGCAATGAAGAATTATCATAAACATCAGTTCTCCATCCTTTGATTATTTATCTCAAACAAAATCAATTTGTTCATCCAAAAATTAAATTTGTTTAGAACTTACCTGAATTACAATTTATCTCCTCCATCTTTACTTGTTATAAAATAAAACATTCCTAAAACAAACGAATCCAAAATTAATATTTACTTACATACTCATTTTATACCTCATCCAGCTACTTGAATTAAAATTAAATGTTTACAATTGCCATGAAGTAATAACAGAATACAAATTGAAGTGAAGAACACTGAAAATACAAACACACACATACATTAATACTTAAAAAAAAATTAGAAAACAAACAAGAAAATTTTGAATTAAATTTATACTAGCAAATAGAATTTTATAAAACAACAGAAATGCACCTTAAGAGTATGGTGGTTAAAGAATTTGTTGTTTAACTTACTTGAAAATATCAAATACATGAAATACCACAAAAATGTATTTATTTGAAAGTTTGTTTTCCTACAAAAGACATTGAGATAGAGAGTTATTTGATTATTACCTGTGTTATGGTTCAAAATCTAAATTAAATTTACCGAAAAGTCACAGATCAAATGTTGTTTAAAGTGGATCACTGTCGTTGAATAAATTTTAAGGTAAAATGTGTCAAAAAAGGAATTCATAACATTCTAGGTCAGTTTAGATTTTTTTCTGCATTGAAATTCAATTATGATGTGCAAGGTAAAATATAGATTAACCTGGCAAAATGTCGCTCACAACTGGCACAGTTTCAAAATACGTAATCACCGTTTAAAATGTATAAAAAATTTCACTTAGTGAAAAAGGTTTTCAAATGTCAATTCTAATTATTTTTCGCTTCATTGAACACAATTCAGCACACATATCTCACATAATTATTATTATTACTCAACTTAAATACCGAAAAAAATAAAAACTTGACTCCCAAACATAATTTTAGCTTGCATGCTGCTCTTTTGATGTGTCTCTTTGACATGTAGACACAAACATAAACCCTTATTATAATATTTTACAAAAAATTATGGAGTAACACTTGAATTTTTAAATAGTTTTTGTACACACAACAACCAAAAAATAACATTTCATATACCTAAAGGTAAGCAAATCAGGCAATGTAAAAAAAAATATGTGTCAGACAACCAAACAATTTAAAGACAAGACTATTTATAGCAAAGATAAAAAGAAAAAAAATAATTTATTAAAATTGTGATAAAAAAGTGATTTAACATTAATATTTAATGATTTTTAACTTAAAACTATTTTCAAAAATAAGATTAAGTAATAATGTTTAGGAAAAAAAATTTAAAGCTACAAAATACTTTGACAACATAACTGATCGTACACCACCTTACTATACTTTTATAGACAGACATACAAAAATCAGACTATATTGAGATTTAGATAATGACTGATTTGGATTGTCAAGAGTATTGTTAACTATATTATTATTATTTTGTTTAACAAAAAAAAAATAATGTGATTCAAAACTCAAACAGTGTAATAATAAGGAGTTCATTTTTGTCACGATTTTCAATTTGAATTGTCTATTTATTTCAAATGAGCACTATTTCGTTTCATTTCAATCCATTCTTTTACCATTTAATTTCGATTTCATTGAATGAATTTAAACATTTCTTAAATGCTTGTCTAACATGTTGCAGGTTTAGGCATATATGAAACCAATTTTATGGGTCAGTTTGTTTTTAAGCTTAAAAAATCTTAAACAATGTTTAGTGTATCAGCAGTACTTGACATCAAACAATGCAGTGATAAATTTTCAATTCAATACATTGAGATTATGTAATTTTATGGTTCATAAAACGTTTTCTTATGGACTAAATTTCCCAGAATCAAATTAAATTGATAAAATGAAAGAAAAAAAAAATTACGCTAAATTTAACATCAAAATACACTCAAGTTGAGATTTTTAATTGTATTTTCATTAGTATTATTATTTTTAAAAGGAATTTGAATCTCACCTTTTAATGTTTTAAAATTTATTTTAACATTTTATGCATTTAATGAACTAACTTAAAAGTAGTGTAAAACGTTGAGAATAATAATAAGAAAAAAGTCCTGGTAATTATTTTTCGTATACTGGAAAATGAATAAATTAAAGTGTTATAAAAGAAACAAAAATACCACAGAATAGGTAGAGAATTAAAAAATAACATTTCTTACGCTTTTTTTTAATATTATTAAATTTACCCTGAAGAAAAGTTATGAGAGATTTTGAACTGATATCTCTGATATTTGCGTATGGAGAACATAACACAAGATTAACGCAGTGTCATCCTAGTATACCCAGGTTAAGATCTACAATAGCGCATACAGTTCAATCAGTTTTTCTGTGGTCATCAAGTGCATCAAGGAATATATCCGAGCAAACGCGCCTTATTTTTGTGATATCTTATTCTCAGATGATGCAAATTAGACCACTGCTTTATTTTCAGACCACTCGCAAATACATACACTCAAAGCTGAAAACGCCCCGCAGTACAAAGTGACTTCATTGACGTCTACAAGACATTTAATGAATGAAATTTTTATTACATTTCCAGTTAATTTTGAACAAAAATTCGAGCATTTGGACATTTTTTGGTCAATGCATTTTATGCGGGGTTGTCTGCGGGGCGTTTTCAACTTAGAGTGTACATTGAAAAACTAATTTAGATTAGAAGACTTACCGTGTTTTCCAAAATCTTCTCATATTTATCATCGTTAAGTTATTTTTTTAACCACTTACGTGTTTTTAAAACTGCTCTTTAATTTTCTGTAGAGTGTTAGAATTACACAATAAAGTGGTGGTGCATCAAACAGAAAATTTAATTTTGCATGTACGTGTAAAAGAGATTAAAATCATTTTAAATAAAAAAATAAATATGTTTGTTATCAGAAAACAAACAAGTAACTTAAAAGTTAAATGGTAAATAATAATAAAACAGAAGAGAAACAGATAACAATCAAAGTAAAAATTTTTATATAGCAAGTACTGAATAAGTGCCTATCTGTATTACACTAAGCACAAAGAATCTTCACTTAATAATATGAAATCGTAGATTAAACGTATTAGGAATGTAATTAAAACTTGCAAGTTTTAAATAAAACAATAAACTTGAAAAAAACAAAAAAATAGAAAACTAAATTAAAATGTAAGGATTTCAATTAACCCTGCAATTACTTATGAGCTTAGGCTTTTCGGTGGTCTAGGAACTAAATATACCATATTCGGTGAAATACTGACATTCAAACTTTTTACATCAGTCTCCGTTCGAAATAACACACAACCATTAAAAAACAATTATTATTTTGCAGTATTATTTTAAAGATCTAAAGAGCACTCAATATGGGCATGTAAAATATTAAAAATAAAAAATAATGACTATCGCATGTGTGCTTAGAAACTGATGGCAGTAACTTTTCAATTGTCAATTTATTTTATGCCTTTTAAAGTGATATAAACATGTCAGAAGTGTTTAATAAAATAATAAACTTATTGCTTGAAATAACGAATATTGAAGTGCACTACTATTGGAAAATGTGTAGTTTTTTGTTGCAATAAAATACAAAAAAAAACTAAAATGTTTCACATATAAATGCGTGAGACACTGTTGTTTTTATGTGATTTTATTAGAATTTCAACGAGTTATAAACGGTTATTTTGTCGTGCGGTAATGAATGTCACAAAAAAAAATGGTAATGACACGTTACTTTGTTGTCAGTGCACAGAACTTGATCTTCTATGTTAATAACATAAAATTACGCAAATATTTCATTTAAAAAAGAATTACATGGCCTAATTACCTTTAAAATGGTATATTGTCAGCACTCGTGTTCCACCACATATCACAGCTTTTTCTTTCATTTTAAATTTCAGGCAATGACAAGACAACAATTTGACAAGGGTCCAAGGTAAATTATTTAATTAAATTAAAACCAATTAATTGGGGTTCGTTTAAAATGTCAATAAATGCACTGGAAGTCAAACAAGTAATGTCCGTTTTTGAAAAATATTTGTTAAAGTAATATAAAAATTTATTTTGCATGTTAATTTTTTTATATTAAAAAGCAAATAAAATTGACATAAACATATTACAAAACAAAAAGTAAAAAAAAATGATCATTTAAACCTTAAAAATCAAAATCATGTACCTATTGATTGGATTGTATAAATCAAAGCTTTAAATGAAATATTTACTGAAATTGTATTTTTTACAAAATTAAATTAAATGTACAATTTTTTTATTTGTTTAACTTTAATGCTCATGTTCAATGGAAAGAGTTCAAAAAGCTTAAATTACATTTAATGTCATTACCGATAAATGATATCAAACGATAATTCAATAGAAATAAAAAGTAATTTATTTTCTTATTATCTTTATTACAGGAATTCACAACTTTATCAAAAAAAAATCATGAATGATATACAAATGACTTATTATTCGAATATCTGCGTTTGGTTGATACGATATTGTTAATTGTAAAAATTTATATATCAAAAAAATTTCGGTAATTTTATTTTAACTTGGAATTTAATTTTATTAAATGAATGTATGAAAGTTTTATTTCAAATTAGTTGAGATTTTGAAAATTTAAAGCGATAAAAGAAAGGATTGGATGATTATGACAATAAATGAGAAAAAGAGGAAATAACTTGGCTTGAATTCTGTTGAATACAACATGTTTTAAAGGTAGTCAAATTGATAGTAAGTTAAGAGCTAGAACTGACCCTTCTGCAAATAACGATAATTGGAGTGCCTCTTCATTATTGATTTGTTTATTTACATTTAAATGCCATTTAATTCTAGCTTTTCTAGATAAGGAGCTCTCTGTAACCAAAAAATGTATTTGTGTCGTTAGTTAGACAGCTATGAAAAATGCTCTGATATCCTGACATATTAAATCTAAAACAAGATGTTCAAAAAAAAACCATACGAAGCTCTACATAGTTTGATTTTACAATAAATTCTTAAGTTACTGAAGAAATTACTAATTTTTGAGCTTTGCCGATTCATTAGTGACTTTACTGAAAAAAATGTTCTTAGCAAAGAATCCTGTTGCTTGTAGAATAAGATAAGTGAATTTTTTAATTTTTGTGAAAACGATCCTGAATTTAATGCATGTAAGCGTCATCCCAAAATATCATGTTTCTCAAAATTTACTGAACGATATCCAAATCAATAAATTTTTTTTTTTTAATTTTGTGTATCAAATGATTAAATTAAAAATTTGACAAAACAATAACAAACGTAACGTACCTAAATAAAGAAAAGAAACAAGTTATTGATTTAATTAATTATAGTTTTACGATTTAAAGTTGTTGGTTTTGTTCGTTTTGTCTTGTAATATTTAAAGATCGAATTAATTACCTTGATTGATTCTTCTTTATTTCACATTTTATTTTTATTTTATTTTTCCTTTTTTTAAATATTTCATTTCAAATAAAATGCATCGTTGTTGAGTTCATGCACGTTTAAATGGTGTTATGCAATCAATTAATCCGTCTAGTTTAATTACAATCTTTAATTATTCACATTTAAAAGTTCATTTTAATCATTAAATCACCTACTGTTTGATTACGGACACCCACTGTTTTAAATGACATCTGTACACAATGCATTTTGCAATTCCTTTTTTTCTCCTCTTTTCTTGTATTTTATGTTTATTTATCTTTTTCTGTTTTCTGCTTTGTTTATTTTTTTTGGATATGTATATTGTATTATAAAATATTTCGTACTTTTTATTCAATGAATATTCAGACATTTACCTTATTTGTGTCTTTTTATCTTATATTTTTTTTAGCTTAAAGCGTCACTTTAATTTATATTGTCTGCATTATCATCTGAAATGCAGGAACAAGACTAGTGTGACATTTTTTCGATTAAAATTTTCTTTCAAATTTCATTGAAATAACATTTCTGGACACCTTAATGTGGTTAGTTATCAACATCATTTCCTCTACTGAATTTAATAATGATAGAACACAAAAAAAAACTTTTCTTGTGCAATTTTATGGGACATGATTGTCTTTTATTTTATTCAATTTTGTTTGTTTCATTTCACCTTACTTTTATTATAAGCAAATATTTACTTCTTTCTTCACATTCTTTAACTTTTTTTGTACTTATCAAATTTACCACAGTTCTTTCATTTTTTTCATGAATTAAATAAATGCTAGAAATGGAAAAAAATACGGTAGTGACATGCCAAGGCAGTATTTAAGATAATAATAATTCTAAATATGCCACCCATGCATTTTTTTCATTGTGTTTGATTCATTTATTGTTATTATTATCAAGTTTTTTGTTCTATCTTACACGATTTTTAACAGAAATTTGTAAAATCATAATGGATATGAATAAAAAGGTTATTAATCAGAGTGTTTAGAAATATCATAATATGATTTGAAATGTACTTACTCAACCGGTTCTTGTTTTGGCCTGGTAAAAAGTTTAACCTGAATTCGTCTAAAATCACATCGATCTGCTTGGCCATTAGTCATTCAAATTAGGTGGCTTTCTCATCTGAGACTGTTTAACTTCACAGAGTTTTTTAGTGTGGTTCGGGTGAATTTTCATTTTCGCATTTAAATGAAATTTATTTTTGTATTGTTAAGATTTTAAAAGTCATGATTCTTTTTTTTGCATCTCTATTTTAAAATTTATGCTAATTTTTTGATTCATTCGTGAAAGTTTTATTTTATATAAGTATTTTAAATAAAATCACAGATATAAAATCGAACATTGTTTTTATAAATTATTTGGTGTTTGCATTTTTTTTTACTATATTCAAAAGTTTTGTTGTTTCAAAAAATAAAACACAACAAACATTACAAAATATGTTATAAGTCACACAATTGGCACTTTACATGGCAGATTTACATGACAAAAATTCATTGGCTAAGGTATCGGACCTTAACATAAATCACATCTCCATATTATTGTTATAATTTTTTATTTTATTTGTTTGTTTTAATTTAAGCCCACAAAAAAAACAATGCTTCAACATTATATTCTCTCGTTGATTGTTGTTGTTTTTTTGGTAAAATATTGCGGTGTTTCTTGTCTGACTTTTGTAGGTTTCAATTGAATTTATTGTTTTATTGTTGTTGTAATTTCATTTTATAAATATAACGCAAAAGCGTGATATTAATATGCAAATAAAAATATTTCAATTTAAAAATGTTTGTGTATGTAAGATGGATCTCACACAAAACAATGTAACAAGATAAAATATCGAATATAAAACGGAGAAAATTTGTATCATAATAAAAGTGAAACATGACATCTAGGTGACAATATGCAGATGTCTTCTTTTCTGCACTGATGATACACTGCGATGTGTCAATGGATTTGGATATTTGGATTGTAATTACGAGGTAAAATGTAAAGTGGAGAAGAATCTACATGAGGTTAGAGATTAAACATGAACATTCAGTTTCGTCGGAACATAAACTAATGAAATTTGGATAAAAATGTGTCATTACTCATTTCAAAATCATCATTAAAACATAGCATGTTAGTAAAATATAACAAAGGGTAATAAAGTTATGTCCGTTTTACCATAATTATCTCGTTCATAAGTCATAAATATCATAATCAAATGAATCATTCAATTTTTTTTCATTCGTTTTTAATAAGTTAAAGATCACTTTCTCTTCTCTGCAAGCTTCTCAATTTATTTTATCTATGGGAATTTTGCTACTTTTATATTAAATACCATCATTAACTATATTGAACAACCATCAGAAAAATACATCAGTACATTTCCTGTATCGTTATGCTTTATTATTTAAAAAAAAGCAAAATAACAATATTCCATAAAAATTTACGATATTACAGTGAACATACAGCTAACATTAAAACGAATCACTGCAGATAAAAATTGAAAAATCTAAACAAAAAAATAGAGACATAAGTCGGACGATTGTCTGAATTTTAAAAATAATAATAACAAAAAATGCATAATATTACTTAATTTCATTTTATTATGTATTTCTACTTCCATTAATTTTTTTCCCTCTTTCTCTCTTAACTTTAAAATGATATTGCTTATTAAATAATTTGGATCACGAAAAAAAATTATGATATAATAATAGAAACTGTCTGTGTGTGTGTATCACAGTCAACATGGGAGATTTTTTGATTTGCATAATTTTTATTTTACAGAACATTTTTAGTATACATCAAATTTATATCATATTTGAAATGAGTTTTCGTGATTCATGTTCTTGTAAAAATAATAATAATAATAATATTTGGATTACAACAACTCACCAGTTTTCAATCAATTACATCACTAACCATCATCATCACCATTCACTTTTTATGTAAAATGCAAAAATTACATTATTAAGAGTTGTAAAAAAAAGTTTTATTGAATGAATATTATGATTCTTATATGTTGTAAAGAGTTAGCAAAAGTTACTCATTGTCATTTTACGAGATAAGTGTTGATAAAATAGGAAAGTTTTATGATAGTCTAGTGAATTTTAGTATCATTTTGTGGTACAGACTCATAAAATGTTTTCATTTATTAAAATTATTAGATGACACCTCTTGTTTTTTTCGTTTCACACAACTTTGTGTTGTTTTTCATTGAAATGTCTTTCAGTGTTAGAAATATTATAAAAAAATAACACTAAATAACTGAATGTCAGCAGTATAATTTGAAACAAAAAAACATGTATTCTCCCATTGAATCTAACATACCTAACAAAATGCATTTAGTTCATTATAGATTCCGTATAAATGACCACTTTTTTCACTACTTATTATTTATTTATAAATTAGTTTTTAAACTTTACGTTTGAATAAAAAAACCATACAAAAAAAACATCACTGACTTATAATATGACTGGTGTTTTTATTATAAATTTTATAGAATAAATAGAGATCACTGTGTATGTTAAAACAGATAAGAATCTTTTTGCATTTAAAGTAAAAATGAAGAGTAATTGTGAAAAATGCTTTGAAAATGCATTTAAATTCAATCAGTAATTTGTGAATTGATCTAAACTGTAAACGAGGAAAGTGGTCACTTCAACGTTTGTGAGAACTCAGTTAATTTATTCAAGGTTTATTTTAATATTTCCATCTCACCTCAGCGAACTGTTACAAAAACATATTAAGAAGTGTAAAAAATTTCAAACTAGTAAATGTGCAAATACGAGAATTGTCATCTCATTCAAAAATCAAGGAGAGATATTTTTCATTCCGGTCAATAGAAATGCATCATCAAGCCAAATTAAAATTCCAAAAATGAGTCTGTTAACACAAGACTTGACAAATCTCGATCTTCTACAAACATCAAGAGCCTGTAAACGTAGGTCAATCAGAATTTATCATATTTATTAGGATTAGCAAACCAAATTCTTACAAAAACGATTAGTGCAAGTTTTGACATATCTCGATCTTCGAAGTTATCATATAGACAAAATATATTATGTTATATATTAGACAGAAATTACTTTGGCCGTAATGGTTTTTAGAGTAAAATCTACGGACAGTCCAACTCTCTCTATTTTTCTCTTAAAAACTTTTATCCAGAAATCTATCTAGAGTGCAATTTTATTTAACTGCAATGTTAAATCTGTACGCGAACCGATTGTAACTTGTTTGTTCAATAGTTTTTTTGTTTTATTTTATTTTTTTTCAACGAGAACATATCTGTTAAAACATTTCTGTTTGTGTTTTAGTTTTTTTTTGAGAGAAGATATTCCAAGTTATTGTCTTTTTTTGTACCTCAATTGCATTAGAAAATTTATGAAGATGTTCGAGTAATTGAGAAGTAAGAAAAAACAGTAAATTCATATACATACATTGAATTGAGTTACAGAATCTGATTTAATCTTGATAGTTTTTTGCTCTGCATTTAACCTTGTCTTCGATATTTGAATAGAGGAAGAAGATTTATTTTTTTTTTTTTATAAGAATAAAATGTTGCCTTGTTCTTCTCATGTCAGTTGTTAGGACATGACAAAAGGTGCGCACCTTTTGTCTGTCATGGGCAATTTTTCATGAGAACTTTTTCAAATTAAACGTTTAAAAATTCATCAGAGTTGTATTTAAATCTGAGATTAACATCAACACGTTTAATTAATCAAAACTTTTTTAAGACACTTGTAACGCATGTTGAAACGTCATGAATTTTTACACCTTCACTTTCAATCTATTGTTAGGCAAATCTCGTAAAGTGATGTAATTCATTTTATTAACTACACATTAAGATTACATAACAATTAACTATATTAAAGTAAAAAAATCAAAACAACTTATTTCAATAAAATGTTAACACAAAACGACAACTATTCACTCATTTGGAAAAATTTTTATTGTCATTTATGCTGATCAAAGCTGAAATACTTGCTGGAAAAAAAGCAATAAAATAATTTATAAATTTAAAGATTTAAATCATTTTCCCAGGCCGCCATTCAGTAGTTAATCGACACACTTTTTGCACATTTTATATAAATATAAATTTCATTAAAAACTTTTTTTATTTTTTTTTATTAATTATTTACAGTCACTCATTTAATTTGAATACCAACGATGTTGTGTCTCTGTTGTTGCCACACATTTATTCTAGTTCGTTGTGTAAATTACATCAAGGAAAAAAATGATTTAATTTAAATTTTAAAATGCAAACAAGTAGTTACAAATGTTTGTTTTCCATTAATAAATAAATATATAAATTCACATCGAAGAGAGGTAAAAAAAAAACTAAGATATCAATAAATCGACAGTTAATGTGTTTGGACAGTTTAATCTATAATGGGGCAGTGCACTGCGTTATTGCAATGCAAAAACGATGTAATGAGGAATAAAATTTCTGTTGACTATTTTTTTTTGCATAATAATTGGTTTACTTAACATTTGTCTTACATTAATAAAAAGAGTTTACTTAGCATAAATTAATATGTTAAATGATTTTAAAATTTAATTTTATATTAAACGATATTTAATAGTAGTTTAGATGTTTTTCAACTTTTTTTCTTCTCTTTATTCCTCATCATATAAAATAATTTTGTTAGGTAAGGGAAAAAATTTAATTTCCTTCATACATGTACTTAAGAGACTTATCACGATTCATTCTACCAAATAAATCAAGGTCGTGACACAACCTACTTCAGAATTAGAACTTGAGCATGAGATTGAAGTTGTAAAATTTCAAAAGTTAATCAAATTATGGTAAGTTGTTGAAAAAATCTGAAAACATATCTCTTTACATATTCAAGTGTTAACAAAAATCATTCAAAAGTTGAAGCTGATAAATATTTTTTTCTCTACTACTTATCTTTGATTAAGTTTAACATTTTTATATTATCCATTTAAATTTTTACTATTTTTTTTATCGAAACACTACTTTTCTAATTCACCCATAACATAGTAGAAAATTGTATTGTCTGTTTGATGTCTACGAAAGATGATATTTTTCTGTTATTTATGTTAATATTATTTTTTTACCCACATCTCTTCAATTTGTATGTTGTTTTTAAAAGCGCATAAAAATCATCCTAGGAATAAATAAAAATTACAATTTTTTATCTTGCTCAAAGCCATTCAATTTCCATATAAATTTATCCTTTTTTTCTGGAAAACCATATTCATGTTAAAAGATTAGTTTTCATAAAATTTATGAAAAATAAACAAGAGCAAAAAAAGTGAATGACATTTTATTTTTATGTTGATCGAGTTGCTTGAATGATTATTAATAATAGATAAGAAGAAAATATCAGCAAAAAATTTTGTTTGATGTAAGTGCTTAGTAATGTGTTGCTAAAAAATTTTTGATTTATTATTAAAATCATATTAAATTGAAATATATCTCAGAAATAAGTTCCAAAATTCAGTTAAATCATGAATTTTATTTCTCTCTTAACACGTGTAAGTGTCATATTACTTTTGTGTAGATGAAAAAACTTTATGAGTATAAACAAACCTTTTATTTTCTGTTGTGAAAGGACGACAAAATTATAGACCGTTTCAAAAAATATCACGTGCTCCATGAATCATAAAATAAAAATTTGTGTATGCTTTTATCACTCATCTCTCCATCAAAATACCATGGTTGGTCCTTATCAGAATAATTATGTAAATTTTTTTTAAATCTCATCCAATTTTCATGTGACCCAGAAAATAATGGATATGATATGTAATTTAATGACAAAGCACGTGTCATTTCATCACTGTTGTAAAGTAATAAAGAGGTTTGAGTAATATTTTTGCATATTTATTTGTATGTCTCGGTGTGTGTATCAGGGGTTGTAATGAAATAGAGACATTTATAAATTTAAAATTAAATCTTGTTCGATTCTCACTTCGGTCATGAAACTTTATAATCTTAAATTTCCATTTTAGAAGATCTTTCAATTTGAGTTATTGGCTAGATAACGGTTGACTAGGAATGACCAGCGTGAATTTAGTACGGGTACGCATTATGCTTACTATCCATTCCAATCATGAAATGGTAAGAATAATTCGTATTCGTTCTTGAGAATAGTAACCGTATGTTTATAAATTTCTTGATTCCAGCACGCATAAATCTGCCTTAATGCCAAAAATCCATGTGGCTTTAAGTTTGCACACGCCACAATGAATTTCATTGAACAGTTTCTGAAATGTGTCTGTGGGGCCAAAAAAAATGATGATTTCAGATTATTTTCAGTCACAATGACCCCTAATAAATATTTATCTTTTTATTCATACTCTAGTTATGATATGTAATATTGCAGCTTGTAAGTACCATTTTATCCAATTTTAATTTTATTTTTTAAGGACTGGATTATCCTTTTTCATCCCATCAGGTTTTCATGTGATAATACGGTAAAAAAGCATTATTGTTAATATTATGTCAAGTTAAGTTTATTAAGTTTAGATTAGAATTTATTAAGTGTACTTCAAATCCCGCAAATGACGCAAACAATTTTTGACCCTAAATTCTTAATAATAAATTTGCAGATATTTTCTCCATGTTACGTGTTACAACTTACAAAAATGAAAAACACAACATTCAGTTTTTAAATTAAATGTTATAATCTTGTTTATCAATAAATTCAATCTCGTATTAAAAATTTGCAGAAACGTTCTTTCAAATATAGTAAAAAAAGAAGATAATTTTAATGCAAGACTAAATATAAAAAATAAACGTTTATCACATGATTAAAATTAAAATTCCGACAATCTACAACACATACACAGACACACACAAAATGTCCACTGTATTGTCATTATTATTAACATAGGCCAGTCTTTTATGTTACAATTTTAACGAGCTGCTGCCCTGAAAGAATGTGTTTGGCTGACCAAACATCGTCATATCATATTCATTGTTGTTCCTGTTATTGCATCGTTTACATTTTCATATTATTTTTTTTATTAAAATGAAAAAAAAATGTTTAATAATAATAAAAGTAAATAAGAAAACGTGTGCGTCGAAAAAATATTGAGAAACAGGGCATGAAAAATAATAATCACATAATTACACCATCATTAAAAACATGAAGAGTATCCGTTCAAGTAAATAAAAATGTGCTTATTTGTGGATATTTTTTAAATAAAAATTGTATTGGGATAAGACTTACCTCTCAAAAAATTGAATAAAAAAATACATGCAATTGTGCATCATCACGTATAGTCTTGATAGAGCTTAAATGCATGTCTTGTTAGTATAACACGAAAACGTTGTTTTGTTTGTAGTTGCAATTCAAGGCACAGTTAATGCTCAAGGCAAGTACTGGCAAATAATTTCGTGACTATGAAGTTTAAAGAAGGTTCTTTACTGATGTTTGTTTTTTTTTTCAGAGGGACCAGGACCTAAACTCAAGAATATTTTGAAAGAAACTTCAATTAGCAAATCTTCAATGGATGACGGACGCAATTAGCAGTAATTAGCCATTTTCATTCATTATGAGGTTTACTTGCTCGATCACCATGAGTTACCCTAGATAACTATACCCTAGACTTTCGTGTTGGCCTGTCATGAGCTATGTCCATAGAACATAATTCATGTTCATTTTTGAAAATTTTACAAAAAAAGTTTTGGTGTTTCCATATGTGTTTCTATACAGATTCAAAAACGTTGTCGCGTTTTTTAATGTCTCGTCTTAATTTTTAATTTCTTGTCGCATTTTTATTAAATATATTCAAGATTTTTCATATCATTACTATTCCAATTTTGTCAGGTAATATTTAAACAACTCTATGAAATCAAAAGGACAGAATTTGGTGCAATTAACATCATGTAATAATAATAGTAATATGAATGTCATTTTTACATTTTATTCATATTGTAAGGCAACATTGTTCTATAATGTTGTGAGTTGTTTTTATTGCGGTGATATCATTATTATGCTAACATCTCACATTGTTCCTGAAAACAAAATCATGATTTACCAACAATTTCTAGACAATTTCATAATAATAATAATATAATTTTTTTAATTTTTTTTTTTGATTATGTACCGAGCATAAGACAACCATTAACTAATATCACATATATAAGAAAATCGTGACTTAATCTGTTGGAGATATGTTACTAGATTCGCCCATCTGCACCTCATTTCCTATCGTTACAATTGAAATGCAATTGCAGACAACAACGATTGTATAACATATGACTATACCAAAACATGTTTATTTACTTTTGTCTGGGTGATCTTAATCAGGCGCGTAAATGCATGACATTATTCACTGTTTTGAGCACATGGGACAAGTGTATTTTCGTTTGCAACAGTGATTGTTGAATGATAAAATGATGAGATAATCACTTGCGGGTGTTTTAAAAATAAAAAACTAAAATAAGTCATAAAATAATAATCGAAAAAGAAAAAATGAAAAGTAAAATTTAATAAGTAACAGTACGAAAAAAAAAACTGCTGGCTATTATCAGTATCATTATTAACTTGATGAAAGAGAAAGCAACCACTAAATGGCTGTCGATATATCAGAGATATTGATCAATATACTCAATTATTACAACTAAACGAAAAAATTAAATGCAATAATTAGTGAAAGTGAAAATTGGCAGGTTGTTGCACGCACCTCTTTCTTGATCTAGTTCCAGTTTTTTTTTTCATTTCATTTCAATTCTTGTATATATGAGAGACAATCATATCTTACTAAATTATCGATTGCATAAACTCTGCGTGCTTCAAACACATTAAAAAGAGAGTAAACACCGATTTATTTATTCGTTCATTCATGATTTATGATTTTCAATCGATCATGGCAGTTTGATAACAACACCTTAGCTACATTCGATTAATGGCATATTAATAGATGGTATTTTATTAAAAAAAAATTTTTGTTACTATTATTTTTATTATTATTATGCTGATTATGAGATAAAAGTTTTGAAGACAGAGAGAGAAAAGAAAGATCTAAATATATGATATTTTTTTAATAATAATAAATGCCTGTGAGGAAAAACGTGCTTTCATTTTACCTGATTTCCTAAGAAATTGTATGTTTAAGTTAAAAACTAGGTACTTAAGTGATCGTTATGGTTTCTGTTATATGAAAAGTTTTGTTTTAATATATTTAATGAGTGAAGATTAAGATGATGAAGAAAAGAGTTAAAAGGTTAAGGTTCTCACTAAAAAATAAGAGTATTCACGATATCGACATATTATGCTGCAGTAATAAGAATAAGAATTGACCGCCCAATAAGAACCAGACATGGGACCCCGTTCGCTTAGTAAAACAAGTATGAGAGTCAATCATCTTAAATCCAATATTATAAAAAATTCAATATTATAAAATTTCACATTAATCTACTATAAGAAAAATGTGAAATTTTTCTATTCTGACTGTAAAATGTTGATCTTTTTTCACACTTTTTCAATAAAGAACATTTCACATACCTACAGTGTCTAACAACTATAAAGATAAATGAAGAAAATAATAACGAAAAAAATCACATAATAATAAAATACAAAAACTACACATAAATTCGTTTGAAAAGTGCATTTTTGTTCATACATTCATGACCCCAACCGATTTTTTATAAAAATGAAATGTTTGATAATTTTCTAATGGAAATATCAATTTTTGGTTGTAATAAGTTAAATTTTATAAAATACACTCATTTGACCAATTTACAGTAAAAAATGTTCGAACTTTTTTAAAAGCGCATTCTTCTCACAAAATACACTCACATGAAAAATTTATTCTTTCAATAATGATGTAATTTGATGATATGAATTGAAAGTGCACGTTTACAGTTGTTAAGTCATTGCATGCACATGAAAATGGTGAGTTAAGGCGAGTACATGAACTAACAAGAGTAATAATATAAAATAATAAAAAAAAAACAGAAAATATAATGTAAGTTTAAAAAATGATTATTATTGCATTTTATGTACAGACATTTTATTCTTGTGATTTGAACTAACAAGCTTTCAATTGAGTGTTAAAAAATATCTTTTAGAATTATTCTTTTATTTTTGTATGCAATGCATTGTTATGATGGTTCAATCACATAAATAGTCCATAATATGAAGACATACAACAGTAATAATAATAAAAATAATAAATAATTGGAGAGCATCATTAAACAGGAAGAAAAAAAACATGATCAGGTGAATCAAAATACATATCTCAAGGTTTTATGAATAAAATATAAACATACATTTATTGTATAAATTTTACTTAGAAATTTTACAACTCATTTTTTTTCTCTTGCATAATATGCAATGCATAGTAAGAAATGAGCATTTTATTAGGCGAATAATGATAAATGTAATGCATCATTGTTTTAATGAGTTTAATTCCATTCCTTCAATTTATTATAAAAGGTTAAACTATGTTGGTCGGTACATATGATGCAACTACGTGTCTCAATTTAGTATGTAATATCATTTTACTCATTGACACTGAATAATATTAATAATAAAAATTTCATTTATCATTTATAGAATTTAAATATTTATTTTTCTATTTTTAGATTAAGTTACTCAATATTTATTACTTCATTCAACAGTAGAAGCATCCTTATCGGAATGGAGTGAACAAGGCACTTTCAAAAAACATTCATAGTCACAGTTGTCTATATATTTTAATTTTTTTATTTTTTTTAAATTGATACTTCAGCTAGGAATATAAAAAAGAGAGCTATAACTGATAATTATATATAATTATTTTGTATAACAAAAATTCTTTTGCAAAACTGTTGATAGCGCCAAGAATATGTGAGTACATAAATTTATATGTGTATATTTTTAAGGCATGATTGGTATTCAACTATTACATATTATTGATCGAGTTACTGCTAGTTTTTTTTTCAACAACAACGAAATGTGTACTTTGAATAAAGTTAATAATATATCGCGAATTGTAAAAGAAAGATTTATTTTTTTATACATATGTTAAAGACAATTTTAGTTACATATCTCTATTCATGTCTTTCTAGTCTCTCAACTTTAAATTAATAATAATTTCCACGTTTAAAACGATCATCATTCAATTCAATCATCCTCCTTTCATTTCCTTACATATACAAATACATTTTATTAAATACCATCATTATTATTATTTAATATTATAGTCATCTCACAAAATGATTGTTTCAATTGATTTGAAACGATAATTGATTTATTTATCTCTTATTATTGTAACAAGTATTGCGATGAAACAATCAAACAATGCCTTGTTAAATTTTATGTTTGTTTTAACATTTCTTTTTTTTACTTGCAATTATTATTAACAAAACTATTATTATTGTATTAACATTTTTAAACCAACATGACTTGCTTGCGGTATAACATACAATTCTGTATTTGGTGTCTTCGAAACACATTTTGTATGAAACTTCACATGTTTCTTTTCTTATAAGAATTTTTCTAAATCAATTGAAAATTGTGGTTAAAATAACGGAATGTCTAATTAATAATTATTATCATTAAATAACGTATAATTTTAAAAATAAAATAAAAAGAGTACTAGAAAAAAAAATTAAATGATAATTATGAAACCTCATTTCTCTGTATACGTGTGGCAAGAGATTGACGTGACATGAATCACTAATTTCAATTAGAACACTTTTTTACTTTAGATAAAAGTTTGCTAAGAAATTTATAAATATGTATAATTGTGACAGGTTGTCTATCTTAAGGCTTTTTTCTTACGAAATGCACTAAAAACATAATTTTGATGGTCAGCTCTTCAATATATTGAAAGAGTTTTTTCACCACAAATCTCATTTCTTGTTGTCAATTCTTGAATATTTTTAAAAAAAATTTCACCAAAAATCTAAAAAAATGTTTTAAAACTATTTTTATAAGAAATTCTTTGCAGATTACTAGTAAAAGTCATTATTAGTAAAAATTAACAAATAATTTGACATCATTAATATTATTTGCTTATTTTTTATGTAGATACAAAAATGAATACCATACAAAGAGACAAAATACGACTATTTACAAGCTGACATATTTTCCATCGTATGTGATGTAAAATCGACAATATTTTAATCTTCTCAACATAGCAAATTGCATTTGAACTCATAGCTTTCAATGTCTCACACACAAAAGAAAAACAAAATAAGCAATGTTGTATTTTCATTGAAAAATAAGATAAAAAAGCTGATTTTATCAAATTACACACTCAAATAGTATTCAAATGCAGTGTATCTTCTTTCTAAATCTAAATTTTTCTTCATCAAGAGATTCACTATCGGTTTTATGTTACTTTTTTTGCATTTTGTCGATAAATAAATGATAAAATTTATTTATGCATGTTCCAGTGACTGCCAGACACATGTTTTAAATACCATCCTACGCAACGTAATATGACGATCACACCTTCACTTAGATCATTAAAGGCTAATCACCTGGGTATTTTACATTTATTATTATTATTTTACTACTTTTCTTCTTAAGCCTGTTACCATGATGCTGGTGACAACTATACTTTCATTAGAGTATGAAAAACTACTACTAGGAAGATGTTATGCGATACAATTTCAAATTAATGTAAAACGCCTACTAAATTCTGTTTGTGTTGTAAAAATAAATTTTTCAAAGAGAGGAGATGCAAAATAACAAAAATGCAAGTTGTTAATGACAAGAAGCTAGAAAAATAAATGTTTGTTATCAATCAGACTTTTATTTTATTATTCCTTTTATCTTTTATTCCAAATAAATTTGTCAAGACAACACACACTTAATACTCATTTAAATAGATTGACGCCATCGGAATTAAACTGATCATTATTTAGGACTCACAAACAACACTTTAATTAAATAATTGCTGATAGCAAATATTATTTTTTTATACTTTTTAACATGTTCTTTTACATTATTTTCGTGCATTCCAATTTTATTACGTTTTATATAAATAAATTATTCTAATAAATAAACATATAAATACAAGTAAATATGTAATTTATAAGGAAATTCGCACGCAATCCATTTATTTTGTACCCATATAAAATGAATGAAGCAAAACGATAAAATGCAATAATTTAATTTTAATATTCTGCTAATTGCTGTTCAAAAATTATATACACACACACATATTAAGCTTATTGTTAATGATTTGATAATAATATGATATGATCCTACTTTTAATAGTCATCTTCTCATGTTACGAAACCGTGAACTTTTCGTGTAAGAACAAACAAAAATAACCACGTTAAGGAAGATAACCATGCAATAAAAGTAAACGAGGAAACTTACTGTCTTTTGAACTCAAGTTTTTGTGTAAAATATGCAGACAAAAGAATTTAATCGCATTAAGTGCTTATACAAAACATAATATGACGTATGAAGTGGTGTTTTAATGCAATTGAAAGGAATTTTTATTAAAGAAAAAAATGAAGAAAAATTGGAATATTATTGTAAAAAAATATTACTAAAATTATGAACAAAATAATTATAAAACTTATTATTATTAATTTTAATCACGACTAAATCTTTTGAACTGCTCAGTTTTCATGGAAATATGAAATTAAAGCAGTTATACACAAATTTTATGAAACAAATCAGATCTGATTCAACTTTTGAACTATCTGGTTTGGGAAAATCAGTAGGGAGACCAAGGATTCGGTTCTACAATTTTGCTTCAATTAATTAAGTAATATTGACCTGCAAGATTGATATGCAAAAATGTACTTCAAGTTAAATAGGAATTCATATTTTTAATTTAAATACTGTCAAAAATGATTGTTTTTCTGCTTCTTTTGAAAAAACATCAGCAAATACTCACAACTCACTTGATGATAAACTATTGATATATTGTTTTGTGCTTTAGTGCAATGCCACTGCTTCTCATTTGAATAATACCAATAATATTAATAAGTTTCATTTACAATTTAAATAAAAATCATTAAATGAAGTAAAAAAAATTTCACATACTTCATGCTTCAATAATAAAATATCATTGCTCTATGTAAGTTTATCAGAAGGCAAGGTGAATATAATTCAAATTCAAGTTAAAAAAGAAAATTACATAATATTTCATGTATTGAAACAACTTCATTTATTTTTCTTATGTATATTATAATAATATATATGTTAAAGTTTCCGACAATTTATGTGTATTAATAATAATAATAATAATATTTTTTTAAATAAATGTGTTTTAATATTTTATATCATTTATTAATATTATTTTATTTCAACCATATTTTTTTGTACACAAAATTAATAGAAATTCAGTTTTCGTTGAAATAAATTTTATTTTTAAACGAAATTTTTTGATTAAAAATGTAAAATTATGATATCAATTAAAATCTTGTTATAACCTCCTACCTATGTAATTTTTGAGAAACATAACGTGGTGTGGCAATGTATGACTCACAGAAAATTACCAACAACAAGGTGATTAAAATGTGAATTTGATATTAATTAATATAAAAAACTTCATTTAACACACATTTTTAAAAAGAAATTTTGTAATAATCTGGACTTTTGAACGGCACGCATTTGAAAATATAGACAAATAAATCATAAGCAGTTTTGTTATGTATGAATAGGAAATTTGTGCATGATTTAGTAAAATGACATTAATCTATGGTTAACTGGTCTTTTAATATTAACAGAGTTTTGACCCATTTAATCCTCAGATAATTAAACTAACTTGCATGATATTCGTCCAATCAACCGTTATATGTTTTTTTACAATTCCTGATTTTTAAACAGTAAGTTCAAAAAAATTTACAAATATTTAAATTATATTTTAATTTATAACATTTTTTTTCTTCATCAACATTCTTCCTCTTTATACAAAACCCTATTCAATGCTAAGGGCGAAGAAATTTTTTCTTCTTTCTTTTGTTTTTCTTTTCAACTTTTTTCCTTTACATTAAACAAAACACAAAAAATACCCAGTAACTTGTGTTGTATTTGAGCCTTTATTAGATAAATCTTTTCACCATCATTAATTTTTATTATCGACGACTTTTCGACGGGAAACTTTCAAGTGCAATAAATAATAATTTATTAATAATTCAATAATATCTTTAGTTTTAGTCCATGTTAAAAAAAAATGTACACAATACAATATGGTTCAAAAATAAGATGAAAGAATGAATGAGGAGAGAAAAAAGTTTGTGTGTTGCATGTTATTGTAGTAATAATATTAAACGTAATAATTATCATAATACGACACTAAATTTATGATGGAGAACGAAAATATTCCTGTTTTTTTTATAACATAAGATTTAAGCAAAAAAAAACCTTAACAACTGAACGCCAATAAATACATTTATTTCGCTTTCGTTTTTTATAATTTTATACATTTTTATTGCACAAACACAGAACAAAAAAAATATTATAAATTACCACAAATTTATCATATCAGCATCAATGAATATATTTTGCATTTTACACAATGTTTGCCTTTTTGTGCATTAATGAAATATGAATAAAAATTGATACTGATTGTATAAATATAAATAAATGGCATGTACAAGACTAATAAAATGTAAGTTAAGCTTGTATCAGCTCATTCGCTCAATCAACACAATTTTATATTTCATAATTTTTTGTTGTCTTATTCCTTGAAGCTGAATTTTATTGAACATAAAAGATGCAAGTTTTGGAATGAAAAAGTTCTTTTATGTAAGTAAAAAAACTGACATTTAAGCAAAGTGTTAGAAAATTGTGGTAACACCAGCTGCAACTCGTTAGCAAATATTTTTACACAAATTAGGTTTTTTTGTTCAATTATCACATGTATTGGCACGTTCGCATAATAATAATGACTTTAGTAATAGTTTTGATGATTTCATTTTATTTTTTGTTGCTACCTACTGCATTATTATTATTTTTTTTGCCTTTTGTTTACGGATAACAATGTTGTGTCGATTATCAAACAGCTATTATTTTTTGCCTTCTTGACTTTTTAGGATGTTTAAAATGATTGGACTGGAACGTTTTTAATCAATAAATTCCCATAGATCCGTCCGAAAATGAAAACCATAAGATGATGATGGATGATGGGTCAAAATAAGACTTTGCTCGCTCACCATGACCTGACCAAGATGAGAGCTAACGGGTTCCAGTAGTCATTGATAAGAGACGGATATTGATTTTTTGGAAGGGGGCGAGGCAAATATTAAAACATAAGGAATGATGAGCCTTCATTGCCGTCTTGCAACTTTGTTTCTGTTATTGATTTTCCGTTCATTATAACATATTGTTTAGTCAGTTTGGTTAAATCTTCTTTCTTGTTTTCTTAGCCAAACAGCTCCATCTAATAAATAATTATCACAACAAACAAAAACATCACAATATTATGACAGCTTGTTAAATCATCAATGTAATGATAACACATGTAACAAAAAAAATTGTTCATAAACTTATTATAAACTTGTTATAAGAAATATCTAATATTATAATCAACATACGAAAAGCTCTCGAGAACACAAATTATTTTCATGTCTTTTTATTTAACGATCCTTTTTTTCCTCATACAATTTATATTAGCTTGTTATTTTATCTGTGGTTTTTTTTTTCCTTGGATGGCAACCATATTACAAGATAATTGTCTACCAATTGGTTCATAAACGGTCAAAAAATATATTAATTTTATATTTTTTTTGCATTTTTTTATTATAGACAGATGAAAACTGCTGACTAGGTCTAATATTTTATTTATTAGTACAGCAACGAGTCAATGATAGAATTGAGATAATTACATAAAATAATGGTATCCATTTTATCATAATCATATATGATTCAGTCAAAAAATCAATAAATGAGTAAAATACGATTGTTTTGTTAATTTTAGAGTTTTTTTTAAGAAATCATCGCATACTTTCTGGATTTATTCATATTTTTATGCATTGATAACAAGCTTTCTTTTGAATTGGAAATTTTTTTCCTTAGAATATGAAAAAATCTACCTTAGTAGAAAAGAAAATTGTACAGATTTTCTTTATGTTTCCCAAATTTAAATTAGAGTTCATTGCATACCTTAAGGATTACTGTTCAATTACACACTAATATCTTTAAATGTTACATTTCAATTTTCTTTTCTTTTTTAACATCCTTTAATGTTTGGTGATAATTAATCAGTGAAATACAAAATAAATCCATAAAATTTTACGACTTTTGTGTTTCTTATTTGATTACCAAAATAACTGCGAAAAATAATGATTGTTAAAATTTTTGACGCTAATGCCAATTTACTTTATTTAAACTTATCAATATTTAAAATGATACATCTGCCACAATTACTAGCAATTATTTTTTTAAACGAATTTTCAAATAACTTCATTTAAAATAAAAAAAAAAAATTTAACAATAATTGTGTTGAAATTTCAAATGGTATCACTTCATTTCTTCACAATAGTGATATTAGCATAAAACTTAACTATCGTAATTATTCCTGTTTTCGGTAAATTGATTGAAATAAGGAAATCAAGTCTCACATATTTATTAGGTGAAATTGCCATTGTAACTCCGGTGGGTAATGAAATTTTCTTTATATTCAAATCACGAATGTAATATGAGCCTTTTGGAACTGGAAATTTTGTTGTAATATTTGAACAACTCGTAATCATTCGAATTATTCCAAGTGAAAATGGCGAGGCACCGATAAAAGTTGTTGCTTTAACTAAATCGATACTTTTATTGAAAACTGTATTTTTGTAATTTTTTCCAGTTGATGCAGCAAAGTACACCTGAAATTTTCAAGGTGAGTTAAAGTAATTTTTTTTTTGATTTGTACTCACATGAGCATTTGGAAATGGTCTCATTATATTAATATCCATATTTAGAGATTTTGTTTGTGATAAACTTGCATTAATGTTGATCCAAGAATCTTCAATATTTTCATACCATATGTTGACGAATTGGGCTCTATCACACAAGTTCAAAGGAAAATTTGAATAAAAAATGAGGAATAAAACCGCAAGTAAGTACATTTTTAATGATACTGATTTAAAAATATGAGGAACGTTTTAGTATTTTATAATTATTCAGCACAATTGTTTTAATTGTTTAAATTGCTTTTATAATCATCACTAATTATAATAATTTTTGAATTCGTCACTTGAAATGTAAGTAGGAATCTAGAAAGACCGTAATAAGTGGGAAATCGATAGTACTTCCAAATCATAGTTAAATTCAAGGAAATCTGTGTAAATTTGTTTTTATTGTGCTTTCCAATGTTTTGAAAATTATCTGTTTGAAGTAAGTAGGCTGATAAAATTATTTTCTTAATAATTTACAGGCTTTATGAATAAATTTAAGCATACATGAATTTTTGATCCTTTGACCCCAAAAAAGTTCACGATAGAAATGGTTGACAAACACCTCTTATGATAAAAAAAGCGGGTAAAGATTTTAGCCCAAAATATCGAATTATGAAAGAAAATATCCGTCTGATTCAGAAAAAAACTTTTTTTTTTATTTTAGCTTCATATTAAAGTGGCGAAACGGCAAATCACTATTTAGGTCTACACATCCTCTATACACACAAAATAGTAAGCACAATAGTAATACAAAACCAAATATTTTCTGTCTCAGAAGCGAATAAATATTGTTAATCTTTGATACTTAAAGTAATCAGAATCATGAGGTTTTTCTCGATAGTGGTAGAAATTAGAAAAAGTAGTTATTAATAAAAAAAAACATGCACTCAAATCATTCTCAAAGAAACATCAAAAACAAAAAGTACATTAGTAAAACCAACAAACAATTTTTATTCCCCTAGAGATACAATTTTAAACGATTTCCTTTCAAACAATAAAAACACAGTTTCCAAGTTAAATTATCATTATTTTGATTCAACTTCAATCTCCACATTTGATTCACAGTCGAATACACCAAAAAAATAAACAGTATTACAATCAAATTATAAAATCTCTCATATACTTTCCAGACATAATTATACATAATAACTTAATTTTTTTTTATTTTTTGTCCAATATAAAGTTTAATCTTTCGTATTGAAATCATATTTTTATTAACATACATGAAAATTATTAAAAATAAAAAAAAAAATAGATTCACACGAATTTTACATGACATCGTTAATGATCTGATCATGAACTTACACAATTTTTTGTTTGGCCGTGCGCGCATTTAATTGTGTAAATAAATATTAAATGTAAAAACTCAACAAAACATGTAAAATTATGATAGTTATTATTTTATTTTTAAATAAAGAATTATAACTAGAAGGGTAATTTCCTGAATAATTTCAATGCTCACACATTCAAAAAGTGATTAACATGAATTGAATGCATAAACAAATAGTATATGAAATCGTTTATTTAGATCAGTGTTGGACAATTTTTTGTGTGTTAAGGTTACTTCATGTCAATTAATTTTTTTTTGTATACCATGAGGATCAAATGTAACATGAATAATTTGTTCCAAGCAATATTTATTGTTTTCAGTCCAGTTTTTTTTTTGTTGATTACTTGTGGGAGTTACATGTTTAAAGTATGATTATTTCATTTTATTTGAAATGTAATAAACACCTTTGAAAATTTGATCAAAATAATAGACAATTATGTCCCCTTGGGCCTCATAATCTATTTTTAATTGGAATGTTGTGTAATGACAGGGTTTTGTTTATATTATTTCCTTGATATCCGTTACCTGTTTTTATGTTTATTTTAAACAAATTTAGAAGAAATATAATATAAACAGACTTAGATGTTAAAATCATTTAGTACGTATGGACCAAAGCAATGTCTTAGCGATATTTCCCTGAAACCATCCAGACAATCATCGTGGCGTGGGCTGACCTAAGCCGACTTGGGTCGATGACGTCAAACATATACCCATAGATACAAGTGAAAAAAAGAAAAGAGATCTCTGGAATTCAATTCATTACCATACAAAGATTAGAAAATGGTTGTTGAACCGATTAAGTTGCGTAAGTAGGTTCGAATATTCTTTTAAAAATTAACTTCAATTCATATAGTTTTACATCGCAATTTACATGATTTGATATTTACATCGTTATAAAATGATACTCGTCTTTCCTTTTCACATCAATTTTTTCTTGACTTGAACCTAATAAAATAAACAACATACGCATTATTAAATTATTATTCATCTTCTAACTTTATATCAAAGTTGTGATATTTTGATCCTTTTATATGAAAGGGAAAAAAAGGATTCAAGTTACAGGAAGCGTAGTAGTACCATCAAGAAAATAAGAAAAATGTTTATATGTGAGAAAATATATTACGACTAAGGATTATTCATACATTATTCAGATTTTAAATGAACTCTCACTACACACTTTTAAGATGTGATACTTCACTGGTAAATACCTAGCTGTATATCAAAATGATGATGATGATGTTGATGATAGTAACGAAATTTGTATCCATGAATATTGTTAGCACGGAAAGGTTAATATTTATTGCTTACTAGAATGGATCACAATTTAAATGGAAAATGCTCAGAACAGATATAAGAAACCTTTTTTTTCATGTACCTGTCTAATGAACTCACGCAACGACATTACTATACTCAATTTGCATAGATGGCATATTATTATTATAGATGAAATCTTATTTGATATATTTTTATAATTTATAAGAAAAATAGCTGTATAAAATATCTTCTTCATAAAAGTGATTTTTGTGAAAAATACATTTTTTCCTCACTTCTCTTGTAATAGAAAACATGATATTAGATTACCTAACCTAAGTTTAAAATGTTCGTCTTTTTACAGTTACTAGAATCGAAATCAGCACCTATGAGAAGGAATGTGATACTTCGTCATTATTTTATGACTACCTCAGTTTAGAAAGGACCTTACAAATAAGGTTTTATAATTAGACTTTTTTACAGGTTAAGCCCCGTTTTTCTGATACAGAGTTGAAGCTTTGACAGTAAATTTCATGAGCAAATTTAAAAAGTTTTTTTTTAATTAAGTTTTTGGCCCACTTGTAAAAATTCCTTCGTTTCAATATAAAAAGTGAGCTTAATAGAAAGTTTCAATTGTAATATTTTATTTGTAAGTCAAGATATTTATTTAATTATAAATTCAATACGGTTCCAAATAAAAAACTGAAATAAAATAATTTCCCATAGTATTTCATATCGTAGTGAAATATCCCACCTTGATAATCATTTTACCTTTCTTTCGATCACCGTCTTTCAATTTAAATTAAATTAAAGAAAATACTACTGTATAATTTAATCAATCGATCGTTTTTTTTTTCTTTTACAGAAAAAGAGTGTTAAAGAGTTCAAACCTTCTTTTAACAACTATTCAGTAACCATTCATTAAAAAAATTAAGAGAAGAAATAAAAATTATAACGGACGATCACGCTATTATTTGTTCGTTTTTACAATCTACAAAATCTTTTACAAATCATAACCTCTAATTGATTCTATATCATTTTTATAATAATTTTTGTGCTTACCTAGTAGTTATTTTTTTCCACTGTTCCTTAGTTATTCTATAGTTATTATATTAATGAGCATGTCAAATCTAGATTTTGAATTATTCTTTTTTAGTCTCAAATAAAAAAAAAATACAAAAATTTATTTGTGAGTATTTCATTATTATTTGCTGTGAATATGAATTATTATGAGTGGTGATTATTCTTATTATTGTTATTATTTAAAGAAGTTCCACAAACTAAATGTGATTTTACGTAGAATTGAGATAAGAGAAGTTAAAAAAAAATGGATTTCACGATTTTTACCTTTACCACTTCGTCTTTTTATATATATAAAGCGTCTCATTAACTGTTATAATGTTAAATATTAGTAATAATAAAAAAAAGATAATATTGATGAACAAAAAGAATTCTTAAAATTTTTTTCGCAAAATTTGATTCTTCTTAAAAACTCTTTGTGCTAGAAGAGAAAATTATCAATTTACACGTTATTCGATGAGTTTCACTCACGCAATTATAATTTCATTTTAAAAATGATAAACTTTTAATTTCTAATTAAAATTTTATAAATATTATAACAAAATGTTAAAAAGTCATTCAATTCTAGGTTTCTATAAAGATAATTTAAGATAAAATAAAAAAAAAATAACGATTATATCATTTAACATGAAATTTCATTATTGAATTATAAATTATCGTAATATGTTTTCATTACAAAAAATAATAATAATTTTAAAGGAAAAAAAGTTCTATTAATATTTATTAAATATGTTAACCTTTATTTTAACGGTCAAATCGTGTTACTCTTTGTTACTGTTTATTCCTCTAATCATCTCATGATATTTCACATGTGTGTGTTTTACTGAAATGTTCTAAATTACCGTTTTATCATTGGAAAAAAAATATTATTTTTAGTAAAAAAACTATGAGAAAAATTGTTTATTAAATTTATGACATTAATACACATGATTAACGATCTGCACTAGCTCCTGAAACTTGAATTAAAATTAAACTTGATAATTTGTGGGTAATGGGAAATTATATTAATTTTTTTTTACTACTTGCGGACCTTGTATTTAAAATTTGTAATATTGCAGAGATAATAAGAATATAACAGAAGTAATCTCATGCCTTATAAACTTATATGAAGTGTTATTGTTGCTGGTATTGCCATTAATGAAACATTTATGAATAAAATTTTGAAAATGTGCAATATTAGAATAGTTTCTGCATCTCTTATTTGTTATTATACTATTATCATAGTGATGCTTTTATTTGTAAAATATTCAAATATGGAAATTTCTGTTTTGCAAACAATACAGAAAATAGAATATAAACAAGTTATGATAAAATGTTCATATGATAGTAAAATAAAAAAAGTGACTATGAAATAAAAAATTCAATTGAACCTTCAAATATTTTCGAAGTTAAATGAAAAGAAAGCTTTATTTTTTTTCAAGTCATCTTATTTTTGAAAAGTTTGCAATATGATTTTCATTTTGAGCAATATGTACCATTTTTATTCATAAATTATTTATCCAATTGTATAACAAAACTATGAAATGACATTTTATATTCAACATTTAATATTGTATGTTGTTAAATATGTTATTTTGCATAAATAAAAATATTTTTGTTTGGTTAAAATGTTTATCAAAATTCATGAAAAATAAACAAGGAATACTAAAAAAAAACTAAGATAAGATGTGTAATGAGATCAAATTTGTATAAAATTTTAACAATATCAACAACAAATTGTTATGTAAATTGAAAATTTTATGAAAAGTTAAGGTCACATAAAATTTCATTTGAACTTTATAACAAAAAAATCTCATTTTAAATTTCACATAGCAAATACTCCAATATTTAATAGAAAATTACAGATTTATCAATTTGAAAGCTCACCCACACTTTCTCGGTCGATTTTTTTCAAATATGACACTTTTATGATAAATATCCGTTACCTTCACCATTGAATGAAAGTCAAGAGGAATCTAAAATATTGCTATTAGTAATATGATACCTTTTTCAATCTAGGTGGTAATTTTATATATTTGTTTACAATACAAAAAATTCCATTAAAAAAAAATAAGACACAATAAAATCATACTTAGCACTGAATACTTGAACAGGAAGATATTTAAAACTTTATAAGAAGATAGTAGGCCAGAAAAATTCACGCTTGTAAATATTTTTAATAATAATAATATGATTAGCATAACAATTGAGTTAAGAAAGAAACATAAATAAACAAGCAAAAATAAAAGTCATATCACACAAATTATTTGACACAAAAGAATAGAAAAATGTAGTTTGCTTACTGTCAAGTAATTTGTTGTATGATATTTTAATATCTCAATGGTTGCTCAATGAAAGTATCATGTTTCGCTTATTGTTTCTATATGGCTTACACGATACAATTTTTCAATAGTTTAGTTTAGTAGTTTGTTGATTAATAATTGTTGTTATGAATTTATATAAAAAAAGTTATGAATTATTATTCACTTCACTATCATAAGAAATTTAATTTTAATTTATTGCACCTTTTTGTTTGATAAATGAAATATTTTGATTTAATTTAAATTTTAACATCTGTTGTTCTTCTTACAGAAGCAATGTATTGTTAAGACACGTCCTTCATAGTGGTCATCGACTCTTACCAGTTACAATTTCCATCTCTCAAAATACGTAAGGTGGTTCGACGACCGTAAGGAGTTTCAGCTTGACATCTAAAGAGACAAGTATTTGGATATGTTCGTCCATTTGAACCGCAAACGGGTTTGTAAGTTTGTGGACAGGTACACAAATGGTTATTATTTTGTGGTTTTCCTTTGATGGATGCGATGACTGTTATCAAGAGCATGAATTTGATTGAGGAATTTTCCATTTTTAGTTTAATTTTTTTACTATGACTTGATACCCACGAATGGTTTTTATTGACTGCTGAGTA
Organism: Culicoides sonorensis; assembly: GCA_900002565.1. Lineage (NCBI taxonomy): Eukaryota > Metazoa > Arthropoda > Insecta > Diptera > Ceratopogonidae > Culicoides > Culicoides sonorensis. Next base: position 50,952 of record LN483884.1, read on the forward strand.
GCAGTTGAATTCTAATGAAATATAATGAAAAATTGTGTCATTGTTTCTGGACAATTTTTTATCTCTATGATGATTATTTTGATAGTAATCTCACACAGTGAACTGTAACTTTAAGTTTAGTGAGTGAAATAGTTATCTAATAATAACGACGATTCAGTTCTTCGCGGCATGGTGACAGACAATTCTACATGTATGTAGATTTGGATAAGAAAAATTTAATTTCACAATAACACGCTACAATACTATTTTCCATTGTCAATTATTTTTTTATTGCTTAAACTAAAGTTACATTTAAAGCTACAATTATTTTTAATACATTGAATTTGTCATCATTTGTCCTTCACTTATGCCATAACCTCCCGTATTATATCCATTCGAAATTGAAGTGCAACGCCCTTCTCTTAAAATTCGTAAAGTAGTTCGTCGACCATACGCTGTCTCAGCAACACATCTAAATTGACAAGGATTGGGATACGTTCGCCCATCAGAAGCGCAAACTGGTTCATAAACTCGAGGACACGAACACATTCGATTTTGAACCATCATTTGGGGCTTCGATTCACAAAAGTATAATAAGCAGGTAAGTATTAAACACAATTTGATGGTAATGATATCCATTTTTTAATTTCTATTAATAAATCTTTCAGTTGTTAAAATGTGAACACCTTGAGTTGATGGTGAAAACTAAAATTTCTACACAGAAGCAATTATTTTTATACTAGAACCTTCATTAATTTATCAATATCATAGATAAAAATCAGAATAGATTTGAATTATGTAATTTTGTTACACAATTTTTATTTACTAGGTATGAGCACATATTTAAATCTAAACTCGATCTTTCGTTTGATAAAAAAATTGCATGTTTAATTTAATTACATGAATAATTAAAAATGTAAAATTACATAAAATTAGTTCTAAGATTCAGCTTCACTTTGAAATTTGTCATTCTAGGCTCTGTTGATTTTGTCTGTTATAGTTGTAGTTGTCTGGCTCTGTTGTAGTTTTTCATTTGAAAAAAATATTTTTGTGTTAGTCTTAATTATGTCAGATCGTCAGGTTTTATTCCTGTATAACCAAAATCATCCTGTTGAAAAATTGAACGAGACAGACACTGTACAGATTCGGAATGAAGCATCAGGTTATATGAGATAGTATAATTGATGTAAAGAAAAAATAATTGATTTATAAGACTTTGTCCGACATAAATTTCTCTTTTCCATGTTTTTCATGGAAATATTAACAATATTTATCTTATATTATTACTTATTTACAGTTAAAATATTGTTGTGGCCTGTATTTTAAATACTTACATTAATGGAGATCAAAACTTTCCATTTGTTCGAAAACAAAAAATAAATATTTATACTCGAGGCATAATTTAATGAAACATTCGATGCGGCTTTTATAATTATTAATAATTTCCGATATCAAAACCACATTACAGGATATTATTGAAACCACAGAGCAAACAGAAGTGAGGAGGGTATTTTAATTATTATGATCTGTATGTACTATGTAAAGTAAGCAATAATTTACTGTTGATAAATATTCTTAAAAAGTATTATTTTGCTTTTAACGAAAACCATGATAGAAAAACTGGGAAATTCATAATAAACTCTGTGTAAAGGGATGCATTCTTTGAAAGTTGCTTTTAAGATATTTTGCTTTTCATTTTAAGTGATTAAATTTATTCATGTATATCTAAATCTTGTTGTGGCTTCTGCATCATTTAATAGCTATTTACTAAAACAATCCGATCATATTTGGTGAAGTCATGTAAACAGTAAATGGACTTAAATTTGAATAAGGCTCCTATTTAAACGACAGCTTTTAACATGTCCATTGAACTCTATCGTAAGTAACAACACATATCAGTTGAAGCACAAAATTCAGGATAGATAAAATGAAATACATTTCCTTTTGTTTATTTTCCACTCAACTCACCATCATCATAATATTCAATTTGACTAAAATTTTGGGTTGTTCACTATCGTTGAAATAAACAAATAAAACAAGAAATTATGAGTGTGTACTCTCATCATTATATCACACATATCAGTATGAATACAAATAGAATCAATTTTATAATAATAATAATAATTTATTGATTTACATCGTCTCATAAAGTAGTCATTTATTTTGGAATATTAATTACAAAATGAAGAAATATGTTGAAAGCATTCATGATTAAGTACTGCAACAGAACCATTTTGAGAATATGAGTGTGGTTTTTGCAATATATATTGTGTGTAATTATGTTACTCAATAAATTTCAACGCAAAAGTGAATGAATTATTTATAATAATAATGGACCATTTATAGAAGTGGCGAAAGTTCAACTCGAAACAATGTATATTGTAAAGCTTTACATTTCATTTACATTTGGCAAAATTTGTAATTATAAAGATTTTTGCTTGTATAAATATTATTGTTATTACTATTAATAACAATAATGGAATATAAAAGCTAAGAATAATTATTCATTTAGACAGAGTTAAATAATTTTTATATAAAATCGAGTACTGGTGACTTAAATAAAACCACCTCATTAATAGCTATTTTGAGCTTTCCTTTTTGCAGTACAAATTTATTATGTTTGTGTTAAAATTCCTGTCGATTAGATCCATAAAACAAATAAAAACTCGTCTGATTAAGTCTTTTTGACGTTAAAAATTCAGAAAATTAGCTTGTCTGATTTTTGCCAGATATTGGTCTTTTTAAGATTTAGCGGCAGTTAAAGAGAGGACAGGAGTGATGAAAAACTCAATCATTTCCCTTTTTTGAAACATAAAGACCCATAAAAATTATGCAAAAAAGTCTACAAACAAATTATTTTCTGAATTTTTAATTACCATTCATCAAAATCAACAATTTTATTAAAACTCCCTCAAATTTCACTGATATAAATTTTCAGTAAAACACGTGTTCCGTTTCACATCATTTTCATATTCGCAAAAAAATGAGCATACCCTTGTTTGTACATTAGAATTATTTTTGCCTTTAAAAGTGCACATTTACAATTCAAATTGATGAACATCAACATAGATGCATGTTTTGATGGTTGTATATTTACGGGAAAAAAATAAATTAAAATGTTTATTTTTTCACAAATTTTCTTGTTTACCTTTCGCATCAAAGTAATTCTTTTATAATTTGTTTTCATTCTGATCTTACATATTTTAAATGAATTTTTATACGTTTATAAAGGGAGTTAGTTAAATAAGCATGATATTATTTGAGTGTTTTTTTTCTGCATTATAGCGTGAAAAACACAAATATTTATTTCTTGACTTGAACTTTCAATTCAAAACAGCAAGATTGAGTATCATCGGCGTTGTACAATTTCCATTTAACATCAAATTTACCCTGAAATTAATTAAAATTCAATTAAATGTCATAATTTGCTCCTTATTGAAACTTACAGCTTGAGTAGTTTTAGCCAATTTAATTGCTTTGGAATAAGTTGATTTAGAGTTGCTTGTGACAGGACATTCAACAGCACCACAAGCATCTTCCTCAAGACCACCAATCCAGTCAACCCATTCACCATTGATTTTGGCAAATACCTTATTTTTTGCAGACTCGAATTGGAATTCAGGTGTAAAATCAAACGTAACGTCAACAGATTCGCCTCGCTTGAAAACACATCGCTCGGTGTTAGTGCAAGGAGTTATCCGAAGTTCATTGACTGAACATTGTTTACTGTCTAATATTTAATTTTGTATGAATTATTCATTTAAAATCAATCAATTAAGGTAAAAATTCAACGAATTTAATTACCTTCATCACTACATTCACTTAAATTGACCACATCCGCAAATGTGACAAAAATGAGAGAAAATGTGATTAAAATTGAGTAATAGAACTTCATCTTAACTTTAAATTATTTTCGTCTGCTTAGAATGAAAGATACCGTCCGACTAATGTTGTGAGATGATTTTTTAAAACGATTGAGTTGTTTCCGTTGAAAAATTCATGAAATACTATATCAATTATTTCATTATAGGTTTGATAGGCTGACTAATATTAGTGATGGTCACATCTTAAAATTAATGGATATAGAAAAAAATGGTAAGATTTAAAAATTTAATAAAAAAAAAACCGGTTTACATTAAAGGTCTATCAATTTTAAGGTTGGTATTTTGATTCTCGATGCCTCTATAGTACTTGGTGATTTATTCTGCAAAAAGAGATACTTCGATTGGTGTTCTAAGGCCGTTATTCATCTCCAGTCTTTCGATCAAATTCAACTAATGACTCGACATGATTCATTAAAACAACTTCAGTCACCCTATTGTCATGATGTGAAAGGTCATCCGTAATTTTTACAATTTAGTCACAAGTGTTCAAAAATTTCACGCCTTATCTTCTCAACTGTACAATAAAAACAAAACAAAAAAGAACACTTGCATGATAAGGAATTTCAAATGAATTTTGATTAATTAACAGAACAATATTGATATGATGACTAAACTCAAGTGGAATGCTACCGGAGATACCTTATATTGCATTATTTTATTAATTCAAATATAATTTAATCTGCCATGTAGACCATCGTATCACACACATCTTGGGTGGCCAATAAATGTGCATCAGAAAAATTATCACTAACATTAATATTGGAATTGTGAACTTTTTATATAAATTTGCTACACATCGTCTTTCGTTATTATTATTATTTTTCTAGTCCATTTTTTGTTCACACTCAATCCTTTGCAACATTTCTGGTCACCATGAAATTGTATATGTATAAAATACTTCTTTTTTTCACATAAAATATTGCAAAAATACAATGTTTGTAATTAAAGCATGCTGTTTTGCATACCTGCTGACACATTTACATGTCAATATCTCGTATTTTTTTTCTTCTATTTTTTTATTTATTCTATATATTATATGAGATGATGATCATCGTCGTGAGAGATGATGATGCCTACACAGATAAATTCAAATGCAATAGTTGCTCACAATTAATTTGATAAGAATGACATCGTCATCATTTCCTTTTCGGTTGATTTTTTTATGCTATGTTACAATTTTTCACACTTTTTGCTGTTATTGATGTTATTTTTTATTTAAATTGTATGCAAAAAATACAATTTTATTGCTGATTCATAGATTTTATGGATTTAAAAATCAAATGAATACCAACATTTATTGTTATATTCACTTGATTATTATCTTTAGTGAGATTCATCTCGATTCATCTCCAATGCAATGTGGATTAATTTAATTAAATGTTTCACTATCCAAGCCTAGATGTGATGATAATGATAATTTATTTATATGCTGACTTAAAGTAACAAGAATCCAACTTTTGTTTTTTTGTAAATATAAATTTTATAATGTGCATGAACATTTTTTTTGTAAATATAAATGGCTTGTCCTTGTATATCTGGGAGGCATTTTGTTTTGTGTTATGATGATAGAATGAGTTTTCATGTTCTAGTTTTTTTCCATTGTTCAGGTGTAACTGTCAGAATTCAATTCCAATTTAATTTCAACATCGCTGTTCTTGTATCCCTTCAATAAAGTTAAAAGAATCCAATTTAATCGAGACACCCGAGAGGATTCTCATCTGAAAAAAAAAAAAAAAATTGATACCACTTTCGCTTGTAGTTGAATTGTCTGGCCAATACACATATCAATTTTCATTAACACTTTCCCTTGCCAATATATCTAATAATATTTTTTTGTATTTTCATGTTCATTGAAAATGGTGAACCACCTTAAACGATTGGTATTGACATGAACATTTGAACATTGGCCATAAAATTGATCATGCTTATCACCCTTATCGTTGGTCACTAGTTTTTCTGTGATATTTTCCTAATGAAATGACAACTCTAATAGATAAAATGGCGTTTAAATGCAATGAATCACATATTTTTTATTGTATGTGTGGCAAACATAATGTTCGAATCAGACAAAATTTTAATTGGACATTTTTTTACAATGAAAGGGAATGTTTTCATGTTTTTTTTTAAATGTGTTTTCACTTTTAGTGTTATTAAAGAATTTTTGCCAGGAAAAAAGCCGTAGCATATGCGTTGAGAATGGGTTTGATGAGCCTTTTTTATGATTCCAGTCAGATGGTGAAATCAGTGAATCATTGACTACTGTGGGCATTATGATCAATTTCAAGCCATTCCAAATCAAATATTCAAATACAGGGTCAAAATTAAAATTCATTAACATTTTGACCTCTCAATCAAACATAATCACTGACACGACCACACACAATTCAAACCACCTATTTTAATATAAATGATAATAATAATAATTTGCTAAAACAATAATTACGGCTAGACACTTTTTCGGTAAACTTATATAATTTATTCACTACAATTGATGTGAGTGCCGACCAATTTGAACATAAATAAGTATAATGATATTGTATTGCAGGTGCAATTAATTGTTTGTCGTATTTATTTTATTATTATTATTATAACAAAGCATAACGAAATCATGTTACATTCAATATGTATGTGCTAAAACATTAAAATTAACAACAAAAATGACTCAATTTATTAAAGTTATTTAAGCATATATGTAGAACAAGTTTCTAAGCATGACAAATTTGTATTTAATTTTTGGTTATCAAAACATGAAAATTTATAATGAAAAAAAAATCGTTTAGTAATATTTTAAAAGATTTTTCGATCTACACCGCAGTTAAAAAAAATAACAACAATATTAGTGAATTTTCAACCCGCAGCATTGCAACGATAGAGAGGAAAATATTTGAATAAAAATATGCAAAAAAACAGATTTTTGAGCATCTTAACTGCTTTCAAGACAGATTTACCGATCAGTAAATTTTTCGGATGCAGAGGTATTGTAATCTGATTGATTCTGCAGCAAGCTTGACTAACCCTCTAAAAATGAGTATCAAAATGTTTGAAGGTCAAACAATTTTCATATTTTTCTTCGTATAAGTGTTAATGAGGCTTGTTATCATGGCTATCCACTTCTAATTGTTTACAAGAATCATTCACAGCGAGCCGAATCTGAATCATTCAGTGGCTCATCTAGCTTTATCTTCACTTAATCCTCACTTTTGAGTGTTAAGCAAATTCCATATTCGTGATGATTAAATTACAGATTTTAAAAAGCGTTATCATTTTATTTAATACTTTAACACTTCAGCTCATTTAACATTCACCTTAAACAACTTGAGATGACATTTTAAACGTTACGGATTAAATTTTTAAAACCAATGTCAAGAATAAATTTTTATTAAATGTATTTCTACACATCATTTGATCGATTATTTTTCGGTGTTATTTATCATAGTTTTCAACGAATTTTTCGGTTCACAACAAAATAATACAAGATAAAAGAACAATTTAAAGGGATTAACAACATTAATATCAATATGTCAAATAAAAATGTCTTTTTAACAAGATCTAATTGATATCCAACATTTAAATTTTGATAACTTTTTTTTTTTATTTGAACTTAACATGCTAAAAATTCACTTCATATATTAAAAATCACAAAAATTAAAAGTCAATATTAAATCGTTTTAAGGCCATTAAACAAATTCATGATTTGAGAACAGGTCCATAAACATTTAAAATACTTTTTTAAGATTTATTACTTCAGTGGACATAAGCCACAGTAATACTTTCAAAAAAAAGTTGACCGACAACTAAAGCTGAACAAATAGCGCCGTTTAATACCATCGATCAATATTCATAATAAAAAAAAAATATTAAATAGGCTTAAAATATTTAACACCAATTAATCCTCTTTTCAGTATTTTTTTACGAATTTATTAAATTTATACATTGATAGGAATTTAACTTGATATTTCAACACTCACATGATGGGAATCTAAAAAAAAATTAAGTTGAATTCTAAGCTAAAATAAGTCAAGGTTTAATATTGTTTGAATTGTGACCTACATATTTGAAATTTGCATAAAATGTTTATTTTAAAGTGAAATTTAAAAACAAAGTAATTGCTATTCATAAAAATTTTTGGTCATAATGGAGAAAAAAATACTCTCAATTTAATTTAACTTTTTCCCATAAAAACAAAATTATTTCTCATGCTAAGTCTCATTTGTTTAACCATAAGAAAAAAAATGGAAAATAAGTATATAAAGTGTACTAACTACTTTTATTTTCTTCTTTTATCTAACTTCTATTATTAGGTATTTTTAGTGCATTTCATAAGAAAAAAAGCACTATTATAGACAGTTTGTCCGTCGAAACTCTGTTACTCCGTAAGTGTGTTCCATCCATAACTGCGGAATGGTCCATCGAAGCGAGGTCAGGTGTTTTGGTTAGATAGAGGAGGTCATAAGGATGAATTTAAAATCATGAGTTTTGAGATTGGGCTTCAGTGCTTAGTGCTTTTAGAAACCGTTTAAATTTTTAAAAATTGCTGATTGGTTTTGTTGTACGGAGAAGATTATTAAAATGAACCTTAACGCATTAGCTTTGATATTGAGCCCAGAAATTTCCAAATGATGGAATTTTTCACAAAAAATCAGAAAAACAGATTTTTCAAGAAAGTTTAATAAAAATGGCGGATTTTTTTAATTTTCCTATTAAAATATTAACATATAGTCAAAAGTTAAACTTAATATTATTCAATGTAATGGGCCCTATCAAAATGCACTTTTCTAAACTGTACTGGATTAGCATTTCTGATTTTTTTTAATAATAATGCAAAATGCGAAGAAAGTGTGTTTTATGCCGAATTTGGCACAATCAATTGTGGGTAATTGTAATGAAATATAAAAATGAAGTTCAAGTAACAAGAAGACCATACTTAGAAAATAATTGTCGATTTTTATCTTGGATTTAAGTTTAAACTGTGTTGAATATTAGTGAAATAATTATAAAATTGAATTTTATTCAAGCCAAGTGCTAAGTTAAAGACACAATTCCAAATCTTTCATAAAATACTTCATTTCATTTCAATCACTCTATACATTTGATTTAATTTATTTTTAATATTAAAATAAGTAGTAAAATCTAATAAAAATATAACCAAACTATTGAAGTTTGTATGCATTTTAAATTTATTTACATAAATATGCAGTTTGGCTTTCATTGCATTTTATGAGCCATTAAACAAAGTTTCCTTTTATTATCATCCAAAATTTTTGTATTTATATAGTGATTTTGTGTCTACTTGCGCCTCTTAAAAATATTCATGCTCGGCAATAAGCCATTATTGAATATCTATTGGTAATAAACTAAAATTTATTTGAAATTGAATTTGAAAATTATGACCTTATTTGCAGTAAATTTAACGTTGAATGGGGTTTTTTATTATCTCGTTTTACTTGTAATAACATTTTAGAGGATTATAAAACTTGGTCACTAAATTACACTCACTCACTCTCTTATTTATGTTTAATTTGAATGCAACAATATAAAAAAGATTAATTAAAACTCTGATAACAAAAAAAAATCTTCACAAGATAAAACACAATCCACATATTCACTTATGAAAAAATCAGTTAAAAAAATTACATAAATGCCGCTTAAACTTAGATTGCATGTCCAGATTAATTCTTATTACATTATAACAACAAAAAAAAAATAACATAATGTTACAGCTTCTTACTAATATCTTGCATATTTATAAGTATTATGTTAAAATAATAATAGAGATAATATTAATATTGCAAATAATACCATGTATGAGTGCACACAATAGACAAATAACAATATTTCATTTTCAATGTTCGCTTTTTTATTATTATTATTAATGTATGATTTTTATTGTTATTATTTAAATATTGAAAAGATTTTATTTTTTTTAGTAAAAAACTAACAAGAAAAATATTATTCTCTCTTAAAATGTTGCATAAAATTGTTTATTTGAAATTTAAAGAAAAATACTGATATCACTTTACTTTTATATTAAAGGGACACAGTGGTAAAAATTAGAGATGTCTTAACAGCTCAAAAGGTGTTGAAGAGCTATAACTTAAAAAAATCCACACAAACGAATTTTAGATAATGACAAATCCGTTAATTAAGCACCTTCATGAGATGACATCAAACTCCAATTCAAATTATTTTAAAATTAAAATAAAAAAAACTATTTTCATGATCATATCGATTGTTTTTCTCCCTGATTGAATATTGAAAAATGTACATTTTATTATTTTTATATATTAATTTTATTTCTTATTACATTCAATATTTTATATGCGTTATTTTTTTTCTTTTTACTTGAATCACAAAAACTGCAAGCAAGTGCAAAATAAATACAGAAAAAATTGAAACAAAACATTGAAAAATCGTGAAAAACTTTGACATTTCTAAACATATTTAATATTTCAATTTAATTTCATATTATATTTTAATAAAACAAAGTTGAACAAGCATAAAATCGCTGCATTTTAAATGAATTTGTCCTTGAAAAGTATAATTTGTTGCAATAAACATACAAATAATGTAACTCTAATAAGTGGCTTGAATAAAATTTTAAATTTGTTCGTGTTAGAAATAATAACTCAAATTTAATAATGAAACAAAATCCAATCAATCAGATAATTGATCTAATATTAGTTGCTTCCTTTTAAGAAAAAGAAAATAAAAAGTTAAAGAGGAGGCAGATAAAAAATTAAATTAATAAAAACACAAAAAATCAGGAGTTCATTCATGTTTACACACTTATTATATAAAATTTTATTTGATAATTAACTTAAATGACTTGACTTATTTTTATTTCATATAAAATATGAATATTCTTTTTTTTTATTTTAAACCATAATTGTATATAATTGTATTGGATGAACAAATTTTAATGAAATTCCATGTCAGATAAAAACAAGAGCACGATTAAAGAGAATGTGTGTGTGTAAACACTTGAATCATCAGAAAAATTTGAACATGTTTTTCATTAAATTGATGAAATTAAAATAAATCAATCATCGTCAGCAAGAATTTAACTAGATGATATTGATTTGGTAACTGAATTGAATAAAAAGTAATGTAAATTTATATTTAAAGGGTTGTGAAAAGAATTTGTGAGAGCTCACATTGTGGAATCGTTAAATTTAAGTGTTCTTCTCGTTCAAAAGTTAAAAAATCGAAGATATATATTTATATATTTTGAAAAATAAAATTCAAAATGGCTGATATTCTATAGAGGTTTTTACAAAGTTTTCCAAAATGGTGGACATTAGAATTTCTAATTTTTTTCTAAATCAATGAGAAAATTATTAATGATAAAATCAAATAAAGATACTTAAAAATCTTTGAAGAGGTTGAAAAATTCTCAAATATCATCGGAATACAAGAATCAAGATCAAGAACAAGCTGTTGAGAAGTTGAGAAATTTGATGTTGGCTTACACCTTAAATGATTATTCATTAAATTTGAAACACCACACTTTACTGGTTCAGATTTCGATTGAGCAACCCTTGATTTAAAAATTTCATTAAAAGTAAAATTTAATCACTCTTTTCTTGCTTTTGTTTGAACATTATCAAATATAATGTATCAGCATAAAAAAATATTGATTGGTGCATTTACATCCCAAAGTTGAGTCATGCACACGAGCTAAAATTCTAGTCTTACACAACGATATTTAATAGAATGAAAGAAACGAGAGGAACATAAAAGATACATAAAATATAATAAGAGAATCTCATCGAATACTAAAATAAATTAAATTTGATTTAAATGTGAGATATGCTGAAAATAGGTAAATATAATTAAAATTGAAGTGATTTACTCGTTATTTCAGTTAATTTATCTTTCTAAACTTGCAATTTAAAGTTGTCTTTTATCATTACATTTCATTAAAAAAAATGACATTTCATCTTCTTTTTAATGTAGAAATTATTGTAACATATAACAAATTTTCATATTTAATTTCAATAAAAACACCTTTGTATAATAAAATTTATTTCATGCATGTTACCATAATATGTCATGTTTTCGCATTGCATCAAAGCAAAAAGTTTTCCAGAAAATATAATAATAAAATGGAAACTTTTGAGCACTCACACACACATGCACTCCATTTTAAAAGCAATAAAAAGCAAAATGCTCCTCCACTTTATTTTGTGTGTCTTATTACATCCTCAAACTATTACTTTTCAAGGATCACATCATTTTCGGAATCTGCACACATGTTTGAAAATAATAATAAGTAAAAAATAACGACATGATGTGAGTTTGCAAAGTTTTGAAAATTTATACACACACATGCATCTAAATAGAAACGTTAAAATAAATTTTTATTTGACAAAAACTTGTCGGGGTTCTGTGAAAGTCTGTACGTTGCTACATAAACAAGAGAGAGGAAATAATATTTATTTTGAAGCTTTTAGTGCACCAAATTAGTTTTGAAGTGAATTACATTTACACAATCATGAGATAAAATTTAAAATGAGATTAGATTTAATTTTTTTTATTAAAGTGTAAACAGCATAAAATGATTTCTACAAAATTTTATACCGTAATGGTGATGATAATTCATGTTTTCTCATTAAAATGCAATGTATTTATGATAAAAAAATTTAGTATATTATTAATATATTCAGTTTTACATATAAAATACAATGAAAAGATAACTAATTGCTTGTCAATTGTGCGTGTCTAACCAATTAAATGTCAAAATGGTTAACTAACTCATTATTTTTACATTATTTGACATTCACAAACATATGTACACACGAGAAATATGCAATGTTAATCCTTTTAACCCCTGAGACATTATTTTATTGCATTATTTAAGTCCACCAAATATCAAATGCCATTTCATAAGTGTGTGTGTGTGTGTTAATTAAGCTATTTCATTATTATTAAAACATTTTACAATGATTACTACTGTGGAATTTTATACGTGTGTGACCCACAATATATTTGTTAAATATTTTTCTCTCAAATACACCTTCAAGTTATTTCGTGGTTATGAATAATAATACAAATTATTATCTCAAAAATTTAATAATCTTGTTATTTTGCCTGAAACTGTGTAATGTTGTTAAATTTATAATAATAATAATGAAAAAAATGTTCTTTTGTTTTGTATCTTGTAGCATGTTTTGAAAATTAAGTAAAACCACACAATAAAATTTATAGATTCTTTTTGTGAACAAAAGCCCACATGTTAATGTTGCAATTTTGTTAGTAATGTTTTTTGTGAGAAAACAACAAAAAATATGATTAAATTGTCTTTATTATGATTATTATTGGAAATATTATTTAGTAAACATTTTAAACAAGTTACAAATTTGTCACGCACTTAGGTTGCATTTGTATGATTAACTATTTAGCTAAAATTAATATTCATGAGTCGAATTAAAAATAAAATTTATTTTTAAGTTAAAGAATGTTTTACTTGTGCTTATAAATTTGTTCAAAGAATTTTTCTTTTTTTTATTTTTATTTTTTGTACATGTATTTCTTAAAATATAATTCTACTTCAAAATGTTTTGTCTCCATCTGATTTTCTTAGTCAAATTTTTCCATTCTTCATGTTGAGTTAAAACGGATTTCAAAATTTCCATCAAGTTTGTGAAAAAGAGAAGGAAGTGTATTGAATTTAAGGTCTCGCATTCAGTTCAAAAAGTCAATACGCATTAAACACGGATTTTCACTTTATATTTTTCATAATTCAAATTAAAAGTTTCCAATTTTCTGATTCGCAAAACTAGCAAATGGTGCCAAAAATATAATTTTAAACTCGATGAAAGTATCTATCATTTAAAATAATGTATTGATATCGAGTGTAAGGAATTATCTTTAATAAAAACAAAGCATAATTTGTAAAAATAAATTATTGCTAGTCAAGCATTAAAAAATTATGGAGGCTGTAATAATATTATTATTATTTAAATAATAGCAACAATAATTAGGTTTGTCATGCCAGCACTGATTTAAAATGATGATGATGACATTCCCTGTTCCTACTGAACCTTGCCTATAAATAACAAGAGAAAAAAAAATTAATATGAAAATCTTAATCAAGATTTTATGTTTCTATAATAAGAGAGGCGTGGCTCACATATCAACAACTAACAACAATGTTATTATTATTAATAGTAATAAATTTCATTAAGTATAAAGTGAAAAACAAGCATAACCTTAATAAAAAAAAAATAAAGTTTTATAAGAAACGTCGAATATCCCTGTAGTTTGATATGTTTTGAAAATAAAATGCATCACATGAAAATATAATTTAATAAAATTGAAAGGGAGTATAACGATATGAATTCATGTCTCTTCGTATTGCATTACAATTTAAATTTTAATACCTTTTGTTAACATTATTATTACATTATTACACTTTTAAATACATGTTAATATACTGTTATCGTCACTCGACTTGACTTTATTAATATTAAATAAAATTTACTTTCAATCTGTATTTCCTCCACACACAGACACACATACACACACACATTACATGATTGAAGAATTTAATGAATATTATATGAATCGTTATTATTATTATTTAG